>JBCAUI010536616.1:0-11029 GCA_038406195.1 Haplosyllis anthogorgicola
ATGGCCCAGGAACCAGGGCACATCCAAGTTTTTCCTCATGTGGCTTCACTTTCTCATCCATCTCTGGATTGGCCACCTCGGGGTTTTCAGCTCCAAGGACTGTACTTCAGACTAAGGTACCTCCACCTAGTGGAGTTGCATCACCCTCCTCTTTAGGGGAAATAAACAGAAGATGATTGCGGTGCATCGTTTTCACATTTCCGGATGCATCCTTGATTTTATATGTGGGAACACTGTCTCTGAGTTGGCTGTCCACTGTGTATGGGGTATCACCCCATCTAACTTTTATCTTCTGCTTACTAGTGAATGCATCAGTCCATAGCAAGACTACATCCCCGGGCTTTAAAACAGCAGCTCCCATTTTTCTATCATACATCCATTTCTGTTGCTCCACCTCTACTGCCTGGGTCTTACGAGCTGCCTCAAAGGCCAGCCTCAGGTGCTCATGGATGGTGGCGACGTACTCTTGGATGCACCTGGGCTTTGCATCTCCCTGTATTGTGGGGAAGAAGAAGTCCAGTGGCAGTCTCAGCCTCCAGCTGAACATCAGGAAGAACAGACTGTACCCCATTATGTCCAAGCAGGTTGCATTATATGCCTGCACAACTTCAGCTAAGTGGTCAGTCCAATCGAGTTTCTTCTCCCCATCCAGTTTTCCTATCATGCACATGATGGTTTGGTGCATACACTCCACCTGTCCACTCATTTGTGCATGATATTGGCTAGTTAAGCACTGCTGGACTCCCAGCATGCGGCATAGCTCTGACACTATGGCCCCAGTAAAACAAGTCCCCTGGTCACTCAACAGCTGAGCTGGAGCTCTGAATAGTGCTATCACATGCTGGTACAGCACCTCGGCCATGGTTCAGGACTTCTGGTCCTTCATTGTGAAAGCTAGTGCATAGCACGTAAAATGATCTGTAAAGACCAATACTTTAACAGCCTTTGGCTGTTGGTTTAATGGCACAGGCTGTTCTATGCTCATGAAATCTACATGTAAGAGCTCCATTGGAGCTGTAGCTATTATGGGGTTGAGAGGGGCCCGGATGTTGCAACCCTCATATTTGAGGCACCTCTGGCACCCTCTCACAGATTGCCTTATTTGACGAGCCAGCCTGGGCCACCAGAAGCATTCCCAGAGTAAAGATAGCATCTGGTCCTGCCCCTGATGTCCAGCATTTCTGTGACATCCATCAATGGCCTTCTGACGGTGAGCCAGCAGTACTACGAACAGCATCAAAGTTTCCTGGGTATCTTTTGATGTCTGGGTCATGTAGAGGCACCCATTATGACAGACAAAACTGTCTCAGTGTCAGACAAAGGCCTGGCCCTCCAGGATTCCCTCCTCTGGATTCCAGACCCAAGGCTTTAGCCAAAGGTGTTGGTTTACCCCCCCCCATATCCATTCTATGGAGGCCCAAATGACTGGGTCTTCCAGGGGCACTGTACACCCCAGCTCAGTCGAGTTTAGGGCAAAGACATCAGAGAACTCATGCAGTAGGGCCTTGGCCTTGGCAGCTAGGTGTGATGGCCAAGCCTCCAACCCAGACAGGTCTAACTTCTCCAGGACCTTCTCCTTTTGTTCTTCTTCTAGCATGGCTTGTTCAGCCAACTCAGGCTTAATTCCCAGCTCCTCATCCAATTTTGACAAGGTGCCTGGGAACACAAAGCTCTCTGGGACCTCATTGGCAATGGATACCATTGCCAAGGGACTGCCAGCTTTGATACACTGTTCTGCAGCTGTCATGTTCTCAAGGAGCACACTGACCTTTTTGGACCCCCACTTCAACAATGTGTATGATGACCAAAACCATATCCCTGGGGGTAGATGGCCTTCTTCCAGCAGTGGCTCTGTGGTGGAAATGTGGAGCCTGCCCTCCATCACAGACCGTCTTACCTGTCCCCAGATGATGGATTGACCAAAGGGTGGCAAAACAACATCTGCCCGGGCCTGCACAGTCTCTTCATACTCTAACAGATCACTTTTCATTCTGGCTAGCTCATCATCTGTGGGGTCGGGCAGAATCTCCAGATCTGCCAACAACTTTGCAGTCTCCTGTAACACTGACTTCACCCCAGTCTTCTTCGCCAGGGCCCTCTGAATCGGGACTCATCTGGTTCATAGCAGAGCAGCCACCTGGGCCTTAGTCGGGGGACAGCCAGCTCATCAATCTCACTCTCTCAGATGACCTGCACCACCCAGTCCAAAGTAGGAGTACCTAGCAGTACTGGCACTCATCGGGCAAAGTCCATGTCATTCCTAAGGACAAGGGCCACTGTGTCCTCATCATAGCCTGACACTCCCTCTACCTGAACAAGGATGATGACATAGCCGATCACATCGAATCGGGCTTCCCCAGTCCCCTCTATCAAAGACTCCCCCCTCCACAGTAGGTCTGTGAGTGGGTAAACCTCCAAGTTGCGGGCTGCTGTGTAGCCTGGGGTTATCAGGTTTACTGTTGCTCCAGTGTCTAGGACAGTGAAGCAACACTCGCCATCTATCACAACCTGGCCTATGTTGTCGGTTCTCATCCACCAGCCTATTGCATCTTTGCTTACATAGGGAGTCTTCCCTCAGTGCCAGTTTAGTTTTGGCCTGCCACCCTGGACCAGTCTTTGGTTGGGCCAGATGGTGTCAGTTTTTGTGGGGTCCGTGCTCCCTTTCCCAAACCCCTCGACTCATTTAAATAAGTTTTCTGCAGCTTAGTCTTCTCTGGACAGTCCCAGATGAGGTGCTTGGTTGAGCCACAGACAAAGCACTTCCACTGCTTGTCCTCATACCAGTCCATCACTCAGGTGAGCTGGGCATTGACCCCAGATATGCCCAAGTTCTCGAGGGACTCCAACTCAGGATACGGCTCTGACTCTGAACCTGAACTATTGCATGGGGTGCTGGGAGTTGTGGCTATGGAGGTCATCTGGCCCTTGATGTAGGGTTTCCAGTCCCCTGTGTCACTACTATGGTGATACCCAGCATCTGGCTGCCGGTGGTGTCCCTGTCTTTCCTGGCTGGTCTCGTGTCTCCTGACCAGCTTGATGAATTCATTTTATGTGTAGTTTGGCAGGTTGTCCTGTAAGAATGAGAGTGAACTCTTGAAGTCACTGTGGAGCCCACCAAACAATCGATCTTTAGACATCTGGTCGACATCCTCATCAGACAACTTGTCTGGGTATCCCTCCTGCACCACTGCTATCATGTCTGTCAGCTGGGCAGCGAACATGGCCACTGACTCCCGGGATCCTTGCCGCATAGTGTAGAGATCCCAGATAAGGGAGTTGTAATCTCCAGATACCTTATACAGGCCATCCAGATGTGCAAGGAGGCCATCCAAAGTGTGGACATTCCTCATCCGGGTGACTCCCTTCAACTTC
Source organism: Haplosyllis anthogorgicola (assembly GCA_038406195.1). Taxonomy (NCBI): domain Eukaryota; kingdom Metazoa; phylum Annelida; class Polychaeta; order Phyllodocida; family Syllidae; genus Haplosyllis; species Haplosyllis anthogorgicola. The sequence goes on from JBCAUI010536616.1 coordinate 3,373, forward strand.
ATTACAGAGATAAGAATCTGGGTCCGGATGAGGGACTCCTTGAACCCTGTATCAACATAGGAGCAGACCACATCCCTCCATATTAGGTACTCTGCAGTGGAGCAGCCAGAGGTCAGGGGTTTCAACCTAACGGTCCCTTTACCATTGCCACTTTGACTTCTATGGCAAGGGCTCCGGTAATGCCACCTCTCCCGTCGGGGGTTCTGACAACTTCCCACACTACTACGACTCACAGAAGAGGCCTTGGACAATGAAGATCAATCCAAGTCACTTCCTCCTCCCCCTATCAGGCAATGGGGGTGGTGATGGGGGTACATGGATGGTATTGAGGTTAATGGTATGCCTGATCCAAAGCCAGTAGCCAGTGGTCAAGCGATCTGAGATCTCAAGGCCATCTTCTGGACTCAGCCCCTCTCCCATCATCCTTCCTCTGAAGAATAGAATTGCAGACTGGTTGTCCAGGAATACTATTTCATAGACCTCTGGGACTTTGGCCAACAGGAGGTCTCCCAGCACTTCCACATTCCACAAGTGCCAGGCCGGGGGATGGAATTCCCCATCAGCTAACATCTCCTGTACTATCAACTGGAGTGCATACCCATGCTCTTGGAGGCCCATCAGTGGGATTCTCCTCCCATCCAGGAGTTGTGACCCATGACCAGCTTCCGTCTGCACTCCAGGATCTTTCTTGCCCTCAGGATTCACGAGCATTTCAGTGGCTACTTCCACCACCTTTTCTTCTAGGTTCTCCCCAGTGGTGGTCTCACCTCCAGGGTTTTGGTCCTCTGTGTTCTTGTCCACAGACAAACCATCAGCATCCATTTTGCTATTGTCACTGCCAATATTCTTGTGTTGGGTTAATACAGGCACCAAGGCCCAAAAAAGTAAAAACTACTATGGGGTGTTACACTGCTCTGCCTGACATGGTTAGTCAGTGTCCTTGAATTAGCCACCTACAAGTGGCTCTGCTTCAGGTGTCGGGTCACCCTCGGGATGCCAAGTACCCATCCTCATTCAGTTGTCTGGCACTTAGGGCACAGGTCGCAGTCTGCAGTGTCTATGGGGACGTAGATCACAAATCCAGAAAGTGGTCCAGCCCACTCAGCATTGGGCCCACCCAGGGATACCAAGTTTGTGACCAATGGCACTAGCCAAGGTTTGGTTGGGACCTCGCATGCATGGTATACTGGAGGGTGTTAGGCTCTGGGCCTCAGTGGTTATCCAGAGGTACCGAAAGGGCTGGCAATCCTGCAGGATCAACCTACTTGGAGGCTTTATAGGAACTTGACATGATGGTTAACACTATGAAAGGTTATACGAACTCAAGATGACCCAGACCTATGGGGTTTGGGTCTTCATATGACATGTATTATGGCTAAATGATAACAAGAGTGTAGGTTACGATTGAAATGTCCCTGTTGAGACAGGAATCTGGGGGTAAGCTGCATGGTCTCTACCCAAGGATCACTCAGGGGAGAATGCTCCCAGACCCTAGGGCACAAGCCATTAAATAGGGTCAGGAGCTGAGCCAATTGACATAGGCGGCATGACATCACCATTCCAAACATTCCAAACATTCAATAGTGACATCACCACATCTGCACATGTGCACTGGATGTGATCCACCCAGATCCAGAACATCTGGAGGTGTCCCATCCCAGGTTGATCTGGAGAAGGTAGGTCCGGATGAGTCTGGAATGGGGCCCGGGTTTTGTGAAAAACACAGAGCCCGACCCCAGGCCAGGTCTGGATCCACTTATTAACATGGACACCGTGACATATAGTCATACTTTTGGGTCAATACACAAGTCAAAGCATATTTGCTGGCATCTGTGTATAATGTATATTCTTGGTTAGGGTCAGGGTATTTTAATATAGGCTCCTTAGTTAAGCTATCTTTAATAGCTCAAAAGCCTTTTGACATTTGTCTGTCCAGTCAAACTCTTTATCCTTTCTGGTGAGTTCTGTTAATGACCTGGATATGTCAGCAAATCTAGGAATGAATTTCCTGTAATACCCTACTAATCCTAAGAATTATTTTACTTCCTTAGCTGTGGTAGGAGGGGGCATAGTCCTAATACTCCTTAATTTTTCTTGAACAGGTTGTATACCTTCTCCTGATGTAAGATGACCTAAATATTGAACATGCCTTTTAAGGAAATTACATTTACTCTCCTTTAGTTTTAAACCTCCACTTAGCTTTTGGAAAATCTGTCTCATATGGTGTAAGTGGTTGTCAACATCAGGACTATAGACTAAGATATGATCTAGGTACCCAAATGCAAAATCACTTCCACTAAGAACCTCTAATATTAAGGCTTGAAAATAAGCTGGAGCCTGAATGAGACCAAAGGGACAAGTCAAAAATTCAAATTTTCCCAAGGGTGTCACAAATGCTGATTTTGGCTGGGATTCTTTGGATAAAGCCATATGATGATATCCACTTCTGAGATCTAAGGTGGAAAATATCTTGGCTCCACATAACCTTCCATAGATTTCATCTATTTTGGGTAGGGGCACCAATGTTAAAACACCTTTTGCATTTGAATGAGCCTTTTTGACTGGTGGAAGTAGACTGTTTAACATTCTATAATCAACACACAGTCTTCTTTTAGGTGGTTCACCTGGCTCTGACCTCTTGGGGACAACAACTATGGGGCTTGCCCATGGTGAAACACTTCTTTTAATTACACCTGCTTTTTCTAGTGTTTCTAATTCCTTTTGTACCCATGCAGCATGTTTCAAGGGTAGATTATATAGTCTTTGACATATAGGAGGATGATCTCCTGTGTCTATGTCCATGGTGATAAGAGTAGTTCTGCATATATCTGTGGAATCAGCAGAAAATATATCTTTATACTCCTCACATAGTTGTTAGAATTGTCTCTTTTGGAAAGGGGTGACAATTGCATCCTGTAGTTTCACTGGTCTATGTACACTAACATCAGCAGAAGATGTTATAAACCTCTTGCCTTCTTTATTATCAAGCACTTTGTCTAATGAAGAGCTACTGAGTTCTTTATCTTTATCTGAGTAGTAACCTTCATCTTCTTGCAATGTAGTTTCAAATACATTTTAAGTAGTCAGTTCATTGACTTCTATGGTAGTTTGTTCTAGTGTTTCTAAGATGCTGTCACTTGGTATGTCATATTCAGTATACCCTAAGTTAATGAAAAATACAGGGACATCATTATCCTTTCTATCATCTAAGATGTGCAATGTACTAAGATGTAGGAGGTTAGGATTATCCTCCAAAAGCCTGGGGTTAGGTTTGATTTCACATATAGTATCTTTCAATGACTTGGTTCCTACCAATCTTCCTCTAAGTACTATGCTACTTCTAGCTGGAATGGTGGCTTTCCTGGTTAGTTTGATCTGTGTAGTAGGATCCTTGAACTCCATAGTCTGAACCAAAACCTCATTGTTATAATGTACCATAAAAGCACCATTTTTGGTCCAACCTGTTCCCATTTTATGCTTTCTTAGGAAATCTAAACCTAAAATAAGTTTTCTAGTCAGATGTTTGCAAACAATGAACTTATGTTCAAACGCTTTAGTTCCCATTGTAAAACAATTAACCTCACCTACTGGGGCTAAGCTAGAACCTTTTGCTGAGGTAACTTGAGTAGGACAGAATCTAGTAGCCTTTGTTTTCAGTAGGCTATTGTAGAAATCCTGACTGAGTACACTTCTTGATGCACCAGTATCTATTAGGACAGTTTCAAACTTACCTTCTATCCCTACTTGAACTAAGGCTCCCAGCTTAGTGCCTAATATGACTTCATGAACACTTCTAGTTCTATGCTTATCTTTTAATGATGTCTCTATATCTGTAAATTAAGCTTCAGTTATATACAATGGAGGTAGTCATTGTGACTCCTCATCTGGGGAATCATCTCTATGTAATGATTCTTCCTCATCATCAGAGTCCACTGCAAGGGAGGGCTCTGGGGTGTCCTCTTCTTGATCATTTACTTGTAATACTTCTAACAGCTGTACCAAAGCTTTCTTTAAGGGTACATTTACCTTGGCCTTCCCACCTGTTCTTGGCATATGCTTAGAGACTCCCTGCTTAGCTGTAGGCTGTGTAGTTGGGTTACCACTTGGTGGGGTAGAAGGAGTTGTGGCCATAGGGGCATATCCAGTAGCCATAGTAGTGACATTGAGAAAGGAGAAAGTCACTGATTTGGGATTGCCTGTAGTGGCCTTAATTGTTTTGCCTAGGTTGGGTTAAGATTTGAAGCCAAAGTTTCTTCCTGGTAGAGGACCTGTTCTCCTGTTTCCTGGGTACTTTAAATACCTCATTAATCTTGTTAGAGCTTCTTTGGCTACATCTTCTTCAGCAGTGAAGGAGTGAGTTACTTTACCTATTATCTGATTGATGACAGAAACTTGCTCTTCATCTAGATAAGGACAATCTCTTCTATAATGTCCTACTTCTCCACAATTATAACAAGCATTGGACCTTTCTGTTCTATCAATCATAGCAACAACCTTACTAACTCCACAAGCACTGGAAAGGTCACTCAAGATAGTTTGATCATTAGCAATGGATAGTACTAAGGTATGTTGGGGAGTAGGTGGAGTGGGTCTGCTCATTCTTAATTGCTCAGATAATTGGAATTTTGCCTCTAGCTCCAGCACATTTTCTATAGCCTGAGCTAATGTTTTGGGGAATTTATCACCTCTCACCTAGTGGTGTCTTCTTGCTGAAATGCCATCTTTCCTGTGGCAAAATAGTGAAGTTTTGTATAGTTGTGGGTATAGGTCCTTAAATTCTCACTAGCAGTATGCTGTAACTTGTTTAATTCCTTTGCAGCATGAACTGCTGTCATAACCTCAGAGAAGTTTCTCTGTAATTCACCTCTCATTTGTTCCCATCCCATATTTTTTATTTTTATCCAACCTACCAAACAATCTCTAACTACTCCCTTAGATCTAGTTAAGGCTGCTTCTTTGATATCCATTCCATTCATGTAACAAGTGGCTTCTAAGCCTTCTGTCCAATAAAAGAACTTGGTCTTATCACTTCCATCAAAGATAGGGATGTCTGCAAAAGCCAGGTCATATTGCCTTTGTCTTGTAACCAAAGCTAGTTCTTTCAATGCTTCTGTTTGAGAAGTTTGAGCTTCCATAGTGGCTTGAATTTGAGTTAGAAAGTTTCTGTTTGCCACTCCTTGACAAGTTAATAGCTCAGCTAGAGATTCATTCATATGAGCTACAGATTGTTCCAGAAGGAATCTGGCAGGGGCACACTCAACTTGTCCCGCTGGAGGGTTGGACATCATGGTTCCTGGGGTACTAAAATGTAGAGGAGACCTATGAAAGGAAGGCATATCCTCCTTGGGTCTACCTACAGGGGTATCCTGATGTGGGTAAGGAGTACCTGGGGCCTTTGAAATGGTCTTTGTTCCAGCTGGATAGTACTGGGGTCCCTATCAAAATCTGTAGCATAGTGTTTTCTTCTGGATGCTAAAACAGATTCAGGTAATTCACCTGGTTCTCCTTTATCTCCTTTATCTCCTTTTGGACCTTGATTCCCTTTTGGACCTTTAGCCCCTTTAGCTTCTGGAGGTCCAGAATCACCAGTAAAACCTCCAATTCCTCTATCTCCTTTCTTACCTCTGGGTCCCTCAGGTCCTACAGGTCCTGGATCACCTTTTTCACCTCTAAATCCATGTGGGCCTTGCTTGGGAGAAGAGGGAACAACTTCTCTTTCAGACTCAGACTCCTCAGTGGCATCTCCACTATAGCCAGCATCTTCAGGCAACTTTTTCTTATTTCCCTTGTTAGGATCATCAGGAGGGTCTCCTCCTGTGGCTTTCTGTGACTCTGAAGATTTGCCTACACTTTTTGGTTTGCTAGACTCTGTAACTTTGTCTGATTCCTTACTATCATTCTTAGAAGTGTCCCTATCCTCTCTATCTTGACTTTTGACCTGTAGTTTTCCTGTACCTGGAGTTATAAAACATTTTATTGCCACTGTAAGTGCTAGGTAGCTCACTATGTTTTCTATGTCTAGGGACATCATACATGCCTTTGCTGTCAGATTTCCAGTATGTGTTGGTTGGGTGGTACTGGTTTCTTTAGTAGTATACCTCCTTCAGAGTCTTAATCTCTCGAGGTTGTCTTAAAGTCACCTTCAAGTGGGTCTAGGTTTATCATGTACCAGTAATGTTTGAGTTGAGCCTCGATTGAGGGTGGTTACTACTGGATCCCCATCATGGTGAGTGATTCCATGGACTTTCAAATCCCTAACTACAGGAGTAAAAGCTGAAGCCTCAAGTCTCAACTTACTAACAAAATCTGTTGACTTGTCTTGAGATTGGTTTTCTTCTTTTAAGGCATAATAATTCTCACTTGAACTAGATGACACCTCTCTCATAGTAATAGAGTTGTCTATTTTCTGTAAATAATCTCTAAAACTTTAATTCTGCCTTCATACTTTTGTATGTCTTGGATTTTATCCAAGGAGATGAGATATGGTAATCTTTCAGCTAGATCAGTCTGTAATTCAGCTATCATTCTAACAACATCACATCTCAATGTGGCCAAATGTCTCATCTGTTCTTCTGTACAAGAATCATCAATCACAGGGGTAGACTTAGATTCAGAGCTAACATTACTGAGGGGCCTGGAATGATCATTCTCTCCAGGTTTACCTTCTTTCAATACTTTCTCATACTCTTGAAGGAGTCTGTTCCTCTTGAGCAATACCCTCTAGTTCAATATTGAATTTGTACTCTTGTAGATCCTCTTCAGTCTTTTTCATCCAATGGCCCATAAATTCAGTTTCCTTTTTCTTTAAACCTATCTTTTGTTGTGAGCTCAACTTTTCCCATGGGCCCAACTTATCAGCTTCTTGCTTAACCTTCGGAGCACTAATTATTTTATTAATATCCTGAAGATCAGTCCACAAATCAAAAGCATCTATTCCTTCTATTTTCTGTCTAGAGATACTATCTATTCTAAACTTTCTCTGTTCTATGGAGTAGTCAAGTTGTTTTTCTATTTCTACCTCACTTAAATCTTTGATGTTATCAGGCATCTGATATTCCTTTTGAATAGGGGACAAGATAGTCTGTGGGAGCCTGCCATCATAAGGACATATATCACCTTTTGGGAGTTGGGAGGGTACTTGACCTTTAGATCCAGAAACAGGGGTAGCTTGCACTGGGATAGCCACCATAATATAGCATAAAATTCACCTGTACAAATATCTAGAGCATAATCATTGGTCCCAAACTGTTCTGCAAGGTATTCAATGCAAAGCTTAATAGCAGGGTTACCAGCAAGGGTAGAGATTGACATGTGTTCATACTCAGGCTGATGGAGCAGAGTTCCGTTACCATCTGGTAGGATGTAATTAGGTATAGGAGGGGCCACAGTAACTTTTTCTTTCTCTATCTCATCCTGTGCAATATGTTGCCAACCTGTCTTGATCACATTATCCTTTACAGTCTTTTCCAAGTAACTTTGTTTTCTCATATCCTTATCCAGTTGGTTGACTGATGGGGACTGAGTGCCAGGTCTTTGTAATATGGTTACCTGAGCCTCAAGTGTTCCCTGGATCTCTTTTTTGACTGTCACAGGATGGGTATGCTCACCTAAGCTATCACTAGGGGTGGGCCAGGTATAGTCTGTGAATGGGCTGATA
>JBCAUI010536627.1:0-11029 GCA_038406195.1 Haplosyllis anthogorgicola
GGAGGCTTTAGATGCCCGTCGCCTTTGAAATCTTTTACATAGTTTTGACGAAACGGCAAATTACGTACAACAATATGATTTGTTTATTGCTGACTGTTTCAGTCAAGTAAGTCAAGCCGTTTAAAATCTGAAAGCTTGCGAAACTGCACAAAGTTCAGCGCCCTAAGTGCAATGTTGAGTGGTGCCTATTCTTACTAGAAGTGGTTACCTAAAATAGAAAGTATTACAATAGTTGTGTAGCAGATCTCAACTTTTCTGTTTTCTGCCCGACGATAAGGAACGATAAGAAATATTATGCGTGACTGGACATTGCCTATTTCCATCACACAAATTTTTCATTGTGTTAGAGCATTGGTTTTGATATTTTATTATTTGTATGGTAGAACACATTTTTAAGATGTATGCAGATATCAAATTATCTCGGCATGAAAGCCACAGTACTCAAAATAGTTATCTGCCGAATACTTCAAAACCTTTTCCACAACTTATCGTCACTTATCATCGGGCGGAAAATAGAAGAATTGAGATCTGCTACACAACTATTACTTGTCCGACATTGACGGATTAAGGGGGCAAGGGAGCAGTTTTTTCTCAAATTTTGGGCGAAAATAGGTGAGAAAATTAGGTTTGCAGTCTTCCCCTGGGCCAGGCGTCCCCCCCCCCCAACATACCTCGTAAGGGAAACTCTGGATCCGCCATCCGTCCATCAGAAATCCTTAAAGTCCAAGGTCATTTCTCGAAAAAGCTTCCGACATCCTTGTTTCCAGGATCAATAGACAGAAACTTTTCTGATAGTGTCGTATTTCTTTCAAGGCACGTGCACTGGCATCGAATATAACCTTCTGTAACTTTCCTTTTGCATCCCTTTTTACTGCCACTGGTCCTCTATGATACCATCCTCTTTTCATTGTCTGTTTATGATTACAGTCTGCACCCCTAATACATTCAAGATTTTCTCGAGCAGCTCTCTGAATGGGTGTCAGCTTTTTGAGTGGTGGCCTATAGGGTCTGAAGTCTTCTTCAGAGGAGCCTTCTTTTTCATCTGCCAGAGCACCAGTTTGTTTCCTCTTCCTGTGTATCTTTGGTTTTAGCTGTTTTCGGGGTTTCTTACCTGCAACCTTTGGTTTTGTCATTTTGGCGGCACTGGGGATTGTGAAGTGTTGAGGCAGCGGGGAAGTAACAGGATCTGGTGGTTGCCCCGATGATGTGGTGGCTTCTGTGTCTCTTGGAGGACTATTCCTACTGCTGGCAATGCCCCCATGTTTGGTGAATTGTCTTCATCCATATCTTTGGATTCTTCCTTAGAGGAATTTAATATATCTGCTGCTGTCTGATCACCATCATCTCGGGTGGCAAGGGGAAGGCTGGTTTGAATGTCTGTTCTCTGTTGTGTCTGTTTGTGTGGGCCATTTTTACTGACTTTTGTGTTTTCTCGTTTCTTTTTTGGCCCTTTCTCTTTTGTTCCTGGAAATACACAGAATCCTTCATACTATGATAGCTCCCTGTTGGAACTTTAAAACTGTCAGAGTCCAGTGCATATTCTTGGTTAATGGCTTGTAGTAATTCTTGTTCCATGTTATTAGTAAAAGTACAATCATTATTTTTATTGTTTTCACCTATTAATTGTACATGCCTGTTTTTAGTAGTTTCGATTATCTCATCTTTAGGTCTTAATGCTAAGTTAGTTAATACAAGGGTCCATTTTACCCTAACATCACTAGGCATCTTTTTCCATGGTGATTCTAACTCCTGGATCATGCTTTACCACTGGAGGTGGTCTTAATCTAGCACTCATCTGGATTTTAGTCATACTGTTGAAAACAACATCATGCAATTAGTAAATAAAAAACATGCAGAAAATGATCTGGACTCTCTGGTTTTTATCATTTCAATACAACATTGGGAATATTTTATTATCATTTCGTGTCGGAACGACTCGACATGTTGTTTCAACACTCAAATGTATCAAATATGGGGTTTACCCATACTTGTCCATGGACGATAGTTTTATGCATGCATAGTCCCTTTTTACTTTCACCTTTCAACTGAGTCAGACGTGTTCTCTAAATTCTTTTCACATTTATAATTTTTAACTTCAAAACAAATTAGGATGGAGGAATTACGGGCTTTGGATTTTCTTGTAAAGCTTACAGGGGACTCATTTCAAAGACAATTGCAAGAAGCAGTAAGTATTAGAAAACTCTTTCGTTTCTGACTCTTAATTATTGTTGGTATCTTCACTCTGAATAAGAATTCAAAAACCTCAGAACATATAGTCCAATTTTGATAATTTTTTTTTATTTATAGGGATTCTCTGATACATCCCTGTCTCCTGGTGAGGCCCTTTTGGTACTCTTTGCTGCCGAGGAGAGACTCAGAAGGTCTATTAGTGATGCTGAGCTGCAAGGCGGAAAACTCAAAGAGCTTCTAACCCCAGCTGACTTTAATCACGCCACTTCTGTAAGTTATATTTCAATTATCTTACCTATACTCAGTCAACTCTACTCATTTTCTAAATCCTGATGTTACCATATATGAAATTAATTATTTTCTTATATTTTTCAAAAATATGTTTCTATTTTGGTACTGCTCTTTCTACTGCTCGTGAGCTTACTACAAATGTTCTGCAGGTTTTTATGTGGAAGTGTTTGTTTATGTTTTCTTGAAATATTTCAACCTAGTGTAACCAGGTAGTTTTTATTTATCATCTCTACCAGGTTGCTACAATTCATGCAGCCAAGGTTGCAGCCTTCCAAGAAGCTTGCAATGTGGCAAAATTGGGTGCAGCTTCAGCTGAAGTTTTGGACCTTCTGAAACTCTCTCAAGCCAAACTCAAAGGTAATTTAATTCTTGTATTATTTTGTATCAGGTTGACACGGTAATTCCTTTTTTTTTTATCTTATCATTTCGAAACGACCAATAATATTGTGTCCTTCTCTGCAGCGGCATCTGTCAGTCATGATATTTTGGCTCTCTCTGGTTTTGATGCAAAGAAATTACCAGAAGTGGAGAAACTGGGAGAAGATATCATGTGTGAACATCAGCTGGCTCTTCTCACTCATTGGGGAGATGCTGAAACAAGTGTTCTCCCCGATGATAGAGTGCAAAACTCATAGTGGGCATAAGTACTACTATTATCTTTGCACCATTTAATTTTCTTAATATTCAAATTTGTAATTTGATTTGTTCATCAATCTATTTATTTTGCTTTACTATTATATATATTTTTTTATTTTGTACTTCCAGGCCAACAGACAATTGGAATATGCACTCTATATCGAACAAGCTGCAATTAAACTTAAACTAGAGGCTTTAAAGACTATCAAGATTGCCACTGTGGGGGGACCTGCAGCCAGTTTGTATGCCAATCTTTTGGCTGCAGTCCTTCCATTTCTCCCTGTGGATTCTGATGAACCTGAAGTTGAACCACCCGCCACAGAGGAAGACAAGGAATTACTATCAGAAGGAGTAATTGTTGAACCTGAGACCTCCACAGGAATTAAACGCCCTCGTATGAGTAAAGAATTTTCTGCCCAGAAGAGTGATGCTACCCTTCCTGATCGCATCAGTCTTATGGAGGCTATCCAATTATTACCCACTCGTTCCTTTCCAGTGAGTCGTACTGGGATTGACAAAGCTCATGTCAGTCCTCACATAAACATACAGGGAAGGAGTTTATACAAATGTCGGCATGGCGGGACTTGCCCCATAGATTTTACTTCTTCTTTGGATCGGGTATGTACTCATATTAGAAAGAAGCATTTAGGAATATACATTGCTTGCAAATATTGCAGAACCAAAAGGGAGGGTTTTTGGTCAGGAGAGGGGTGGCTTTTACATATGAAAAACAAACATGCAGACTTAGAAGAAGACTGACACATCGTTCCCAGCACAGACTCACTAGAACTTAAAGAAGAAGTAGACTCTATCAATTTCTAAGTTACTTATTTGTCTCTTCCATCGACTCTGTCATGTTTAACAGTCACCTTGTGGCCAACTAAAATTTTAAAATATTTCTTTACAACCATTTAGATGCAAGGCTTCATTATCATTTCGCCTCTCATCATGTTTTTAGTCCAAAACCATTTGTTAACTATTTTCTGTAAATAAATCAAGACAACATATTAGACTCGTATTACTTACTTTGTATTTCTAGTCACATCTAGAGATTGCCTTCTGGACTTTCCTTCCAACAAGGAAGTTCTGAAAGATTCCCTTTGCCATTACTGGATGAAACATGTAAACATATTCAGCTAACTTGTAGAGTCGCACCACATTGCGATACTTTTGACAATAAATACAAAAACTTCATTGCTGAATTTTGGTAATATGCTAGTTTTGAGGAACTGTCCCAACTCAGAGTCAACTCTCATATGATTAAGCAAGGTCTCCTCAAAAATAGCCAATCGTTCATCCTGTTGATGCATCAGTTCAATAAATTCCACTGGTGGTTCCTCAAAACTTAGTGTTTGGTGATCTTTTTTCCATTGTTTCAAACTTTGAGTTCTGATAAATGCTTTGACTAAATATTTTATACTGTCTACATATTGTTTCCTATTAGTTACTCAAATTATTTGGTCTAATTGTACTATCTTTGTATTTTTATTCCAAGCATTATATTCTATATTTTCCAAAAAGTTCCTGGGATAATAACTATTGTCTTTTTGCCAAACTTCATCAAAAATTACAAACACTGTTGTCTCCATGAATTCCAACTTCTAAATGACACGTTACCTCATTTGCACACACGCTTTTTATACTCTGTCAAAAATAGTCTCTAAGCAAACACATTTACCACCAAAAATACTCAAGTGCAATTAACTCTCACAAGTTGCAACATTGTTACCTTGTTTCGTCCCATTTTGAAATGACATTCTGCCCACTCATTGTGAGCTGTCATTTCGACTCAACATACTTGCCAGGTCACAAGTCAATCATTTGACACCTTTCCTTATTTCAAGGAACTGTGTGAATTTGAGGTTTATATCACTTTATTGGTTTCAATCTATTTTACTTAGTATTTATGGGCATTCTGTCCAGGTGGAGAGTTTCGAAATGAGATTGAATATCCCCTCTCCCTTAGCCTCAATACTAAGTCACCATTGTGATTAATTATTGGATTCCAATCAGAAAAATAAATATTTTCACCTCTAAACCTATTTCCTCACCCCCTCAAAAATTATCTGTTCCATCAGATAACTAGGTGGTGATGATTATTATTTTAATTTTGGAATGACTGCAAATGATATAGCATATTATGATGTAACACCCTTATGTTGTCATCTCCCACAGAATCTATTTGTTGGACCTTATATACTGGTGCTTTATCTAATTGACTCAAGACTTTATATGGTACTTGCTCCCATTTATCAACAATTTTATGATCATTACCAAAAGCTTTAATGCAAACCAACACCAGATTACCTACTTCAAGTGACATGCATCTAAATTTTCGGTCATGGTAATGTTTCTGTCGATGTGATTCTTTCTTATATTGTTTCTGGCTACCCTATAGGCCCAACCTAACCTAGCTTTGAGTTTCTGAGCATAATTGTATCTAGAATGGGAAGTTATATCAGGAAGTGTAACTCCATACTCAACATCTATTGGAAGACGTGGTCTCCTACCATACATTAAATAGTATGGTGTAAAATAAGTACTTTTATTCACAGTACAATTATATGCATGGGTTAAAGCAGATACCCATTCAGGCCATTGCTTCTTTGCATGTGACGGAAGAGTTCCTAACATCCCAATTAGAATGGCATTAAACCTTTCACATTGACTGTTACCTTGAGGTCTATATGGTGTAGTGCATAGTTTCTGTACACCTGCTAGACTACATAGTTCCAAAATCAATGAATTTTTGAAGGATTTTCCTTGATCGGTCAGAAATTTTGTAGGCCAACCATAATGAATTAAAAAATTATTCCAAATAGTTTTGGCTACAATTGGAGCTGTTTGTTTTGGAGTTACATATGCCTGTGCATAATGGGTAAAGTGATCAGTTAGTATCAGGATGTTGATTGATCTGGGATCATCTGTCCTACCTATCATCAGAAAGTCCATATGGACTAACTCTAATGGGTATGTGGTTTCAATTGGTTGCATTTTGGCTTGTTCTTGGGGTTGTTTAAAATGTGTACAGCATTGACAGCTGCCAGTGTGGGTTCGAACATCTTGTCCCACTTGGGCCAAAAGAACCTATCATGTAACACTCCCAGGGTCTTTTCCATTCCTAAATGGCTCATATCATCATGACAAGCAAGCACTGTCTTACGTTGATACCCATCCAGTAAAACAAATTGAAATACGACTTTATCATGATTTCTCAGCTGAGCTTTTCGATACAACAAACCATCCTTTAATACTAAATCTTTCTGATACTTCAACAAAACTCTCATTCCAGAGGGATCATTCTCCTTTGCTATGTACTGTAGGTGATGATTATTCTTTATTAACTGCATCACAGGGCCAATATCTTGGCCTGCCTGTTGTTCATTTAGCCAATCACTCTTAGTTAATTTCGATTCAGTATTCACAACTATGTTATGCATCACAATTGGATTAATACTCTCAGTTTCCATGAGATCAGGTATAGAGCTATCCCCATTGACACCTCTCCACAACATTGCCTGTACTATTTCAGGTGAATTCTTTATCCATCAAATCCGAGAAAGCACATTGGCTTCTACATTTTCTTTACCACTCCTGTAGTGAAGTTCGAAGTTATAATTGGCAAGACTTGCAACCCATCTCTGTCCAGTGGCATCTAATTTTGCCATTGTCAATATGTAAGTTAATGGGTTGTTATCAGTATGAACTTTGAAATCACCACCATACAAGTATTTGTGAAATCAATCAGTTATGGCCCATTTCAAGGCCAAAAACTTGAGTTTGTGAGAGTGGTATCTACTTTCAGATTTAGACTTTGTTCTACTAGCATAAGCTATCACATGAGTGGTGCCATCATCTTGATTTTGATATAGGACTGCCCCCAACCCAAGAAACCCAGAAAACTATGTATGTCCATGACATTTTGAGGCTGTGGCCAATTCACTATTACTTCTATTTTCTTTGGATTCATTGCAATACCCTCTTTGGATACTATATGGCCTAGATATTGCAATGCCGTGCGGAAGAATTCACATTTGTTAGGCTTTAACCATAAACTGGCTTTAGCCAACTTTTGTAACACTTTTGTTAATCTTTCTATTTGTTCTACAGGTGTTTTGCCAAAAACAATAATATCATCCTAATATATGATGCAAAACTTCAAATGTAAGTCTCCCAAACAGGATTCCATTAACCTTTGGAAAGTTGCTGGAGTGTTTGTGAGCCCAAAAGGCATTCTTAAACACTCATAAAATCCCAAAGGGCCTAGAGTAAATGCTGTATAGGGTATGCTACTTTCCTTCATTTGTACCTGCCATAACCTGAACATAAATCTAAAGAAGTGAACACGACTGCTCCATGTAAACAGTCTAAGGACTTTTCTATCCTTGGTAAATTATAAGCATCTTTTATGGTTCTCGAATTAATTTTATGCAAATCTATGCAAAATCTCAAACTTCCATCTTTCTTTCTAACAAGAATGACTGGACTCACCAAACGGCTAGAAGATGGTCATATAGCCCCTATTGCTATCATCTCTTGTAAATGCTTTTTCACTTCCTCATATTGATGAGGGGGAATACATCAATATCATTCTTTAAATGGTATCAGGTTGGAGACCTTGATTTCGTGTTCTACCAAATCAGTTTCCCCTAATTCCATATCTTTAAGGGCAAAGAGATAGTGGAATTTTTCAATTAAATCCACAACTGATTTCTGGTCTGTTGGTATCCAGTCTTTAATGCCCATAAGATATAACTTATTAAATAGTTCTTGTCACCTTTCTTTTGTCAGAATGGGAATTTTGTCATTTCCTTTTGTTTTGAAATGGCTGCCAGAACTACTCCCTGACACTGTCAGTTCAACACAACAATGTTCTCATTTTGGAGCCAATAGGGGAGGAACAACATTGGCAGTACACATTGTGGCTACTACTGTGCCTTTCAATAGTTTCAATTTCTCACCTGTGACATTCTGTATTACTACATTTAATCTGGTTGACCCAGCATATAAAGTTTCAGTATTTCTAATGACAGTGTACTTATTTCTTTGTTCCTCCTCCAAAGGCTCAACTAGTATGTTTAGCCTTTTATTAGTGGCTGGTATCTTTGCAAGAGCTAAAGTTTCTACTACATCATATGGGTGAATTACTACTGATTTCAATAGTTTAACATTACCATTTAAGTCAAGGGCTATGGTGTTGTTCGCAATTTGTCTTTGTTCTACTTTTGTCAAAAGGCCTCCTCTTTTCCAAGTGGTAGACAGGTTTTATAATTCCTGTTCTGTAGCTAAATTTAGAATCATATCAATATGTAATGTCCCGATTATTAAGGGGACCTTATTGTTATAGTTAGTATTAGGCACTACAAGAGCAAGGATTTCCTGTTCAAAAGCAGAGACCTCTGGTACTGTAAGTTTTACTTTGACATAACCTGAACCTGAGTTCCTCCTGCACCTTCCAAGTCAAGAAATTTTGTCAATTGATGAATTTTCAGTCCCAAACTTTCAACCATTCTTTTCGAAATTGAAGAAATTTGTGTGCCTGAATTAACTAGTGCCTGTGCAGGTTTTCCATCTGAAAATATGTTGGTTTCATTTACAGGGCCTAAAAGTCAAAAAAGTGGGTCAGGATTATGGTATAGTTCTCTCTGCTGTTGAAGGATATGGTTATCTCTTAATGGTTTGTTGGAGGATGGTTCTCTTGGGCTCTTTAATTTACTGGAGGGTTTGCTGCTGCCCTTGCGATGGCCCTCCAGTCCAGGTTTTCCGGACTGGGACATTCTTTCCACAAGTGGCCCCATCCTCCACAATTATAACACTGGAGTATCTTCTGACTGGGCTTAAATGGACCAGCTGAAGTCATTGTGGGTTGTTTATGCTTTGATGCCATTCTTGGATCTATCTTGTTTTTATCATTGACTCCTGCTTTCATCCCTTTCTGTGGGCCTTTTGGCCATGCTCCTTGGAACATGATTGATTTCATGACTGTTGTCAACTGTTCGATCTCTTTTCTTAATTTACCCAATTCTGGACCAGAATTTGATTCAGGTCTGCTACTACAGCTTTCACTCGTCCAGTTATTCATCCTTCTTGGAATTCTTCTTCTATTTTCTTTGCTTTCATCAATAATTCTTCATAAGTGATACCAGTAGTTTCATACAGATATCTCATCGAATCACGGAGTTGTTGTTGCATACCATAAAAGAAGTGATCCTTCAGTTCATTCCTGTTGTACTTCAATGAAAGTAACTTCTTCAGTTTCTTGTATTTATTCTCAAGCCGTCCAGCAAATTGGTTCAATTTCTCCCCTCTTTCCTGTTGTATTTGATACCAATCTTTCTGCAACTGATCTGGAGACATAGTTTGCCCAAACCTCTCTTCAATGTAAGCCAGCATTTCAGATAATTCAGTTCTCAATCCAACAAATTCAACTACCTCTCGAGCTTCGCCCCTTACAGATGTTACTATGACAGATCGGACTACCTCTTTTGTGTGGGACTCAAGAGCTCCTTTAACTTGAAACAACCATTGGGCATAAGAACCTTCATCCCTCAGAACAGGTTCCACTCCTGAAAAGTATGGGAGGTCTGGAGGATTGCACAGAATGGAAGTTGGTCTTAGTACTTCGCTCTTTTGTTTTGGGGATAACTCCTGTTGTAATTTTTCTACTTTCTGCACCTCTTCCCCAAATTTTTGCAAAATCTTCTCCAATGTCCAATCCTATTTTTCTACCTCTATCCTCATTTCTCTCTGTGCATTCTTCAGCTCTTCCACTCTTTTCTGACCAATTCCTCATTCTCTCCCTATTTTTTCAGCATTTTGTCTTTTAGTAAATAAACATTTAACTCTAACATCTAACCCATTCCAATTAATACATCCATGAAGGATGGTGGCAACTGTCATTGCTGTTACAGCGTCATCAAATTCTAGAAGCACATCCCTGTCGTTCAGGACCGAAACTTCCTCAGGGTTGAATTTTACCAATTTTGATACTACAGATGCAACTGCAGAGGCTGCAAATTGTTCGTTAGGCAAAGGTTCACCATCCATCTGAGTTACACCCATCAGGATGGTAAGGGTCTCCCTTTCTTGATGATCTACATCATGAAAGATGTCCCCTCTTGGTGAATCAACATTTGTACCCTCAGAATTATTTTGTATTGTCATCATTGCCTTTTGATCACTCTACTCATGTTACTAGGAATTATGAATGATACACTTTTATATCTCTGACAAATCTTTACACTAACAACTATATAATCGATGTCCTACTTTATAAATATATCTGGGGAACTTTTAAGATCTACTCACAGTTCTAGTGGTTTATTAAGATTTTCTGAAGTGATGTATCTTGACCAATCCACCAATGTAATGTTTATCTGTGAAGATTTATTGTTTTCAAGTTGCTTCACCTTGCTCGTAAAGTTATAGGCCTATAGTTTGTTCTCGATATTGTTCAATGAATGTTGGTGCTCCTTAGAGTCAGGTTTCTTCTTTCCTGTTCGTTACTTCTTTCTTCAAGAGACTGCTCTTCTACCAACTCCACACTGGTGATGCCTGGTCTCTTCTTCAACACTGGAAGTTGTCGGTTCGTACTGTTCCAAAGTGACGCCCTAATCCAAAGTTCAACCTCTCGTTTTGAAATGACTGACTATTGTTTCACTTCCAATCACAACAGCACTAGTTGTCAATCCACGCCACAAATTTCACAAGTTGCAAAGTTCTGGTGTAATAGTATGCTTGAGAGTCTATCAATGTTTACAATTTGGCTATTAGGTGCCCCACATTGGGTGCCAGTGTAATAATCGGGTTAATTCCTTTGGCTCTAAATTCAACCTGTTTGTCATGGTGAGCTCTCAGCTCAGTTTGTGCAGGGGTGCCAGATGGAATAATAGCCAATTCTCTCTAATTTAAA
>JBCAUI010536638.1:0-11029 GCA_038406195.1 Haplosyllis anthogorgicola
GTCAAGTCACATGGTCTAGGAGCAGGATGGAACTGCCTCTAGCCCTGGGCTCTTCACTTTTGGTCAATCTACAGCCCAGGTAACATCTGTGGGGCATAGTGTTGAAATGCATTGAATATATTTGGCACATGGATGGAAACACTGGACAGTCTTTGGTTGGTATTAGGTGCAATATTGTGTCATTATTAAGGGTATTTATTCACATGCAGGTCTTTTTAGGGTATTTTACAAGGTATTTCAACAGTTTGTGAATTGTGGAGTCATTTTCTGTTGTTTCTGATAGAAACACCTGAAGTTTCCTGGTTTAATTTAGTTTGTGTGTCATATTTAAGCATATCAAGTATGGGATAAGCTGATTCTACTTTGAATTTGGTTCATTTCATTACTTTTTGCCAAATGCCAATGAATTCAATGTGACCAAGTTCCAAATTAGGTAAAATGGCTTTATGTGTTCAGAATCAGTCCCAAATGCCTTAAATATTAATGTAATTTCATGTTCAGTCCATATTTTTTACCAGAAACCAGTAATTGATGAAATACTTTGTGTTCACCTATTTTTTATCATATATTTTCCTGTACCAATGACTCAAAAATATTGTTTGCTTGTAGATTTGTCCAGCTGTGCTGGATCATTCAGTTTTCTTTACATATTGAAGCTATTGGAATAAACGTTGCAAAGAAGTAATCATTTGGTTCTCTCATTGCGAAAACTCCTAACCGTACTGAGGCAAACCTCGACATTTACATATCAAAACATAAGAAATTTTATCGGTTTTTTTTCTAAAAAAAGAACCTGTGTGCGAGAAAATGTAATCAAACGTTCCAAAGCCTTATCTTTTGTGAAGAAAATAGATAAATAAACTGAGCTTCACCAATTCTTAACGTGTTTGTTACAGTAGGTTTCTCTCAGTTAAAACATAATTCTTCCGGTCATTTTGTTTAGTTACTTGGTCGAACGGAACTCATAAATTTGTCATCATGGTATTAGCCCACTTTTGTATGAAGTGCACCACCCTAAACTGATGCAAGAAATACAGGGTATCTGAAAAATGAGAAAGCTTGTGCATCAATTGATTGTAACTTCGAAAACTCTTAAACTTTTCAGTATGATTTAACAACGTAAATAAACCAAGTGATCAGAAGTATTGTTGGTGATGCTTCAAACCTCACATTTGCCGCAAGCAATTTAGGAATGCAATTGACACGCGGAATGGATTTACATCCTCAATGTGAACTACGCAATTAGTTATTTGTTTCTCAATGTGCATTTCCATCGTTAGGGCTCGGACGACTAGATAATTTACAAGTCGACTAGTCGGGGGAAGATTTAACAAAACTAGTTGGCTAATCGTTCAATATTTTCTGACTTCAATACATGCATACATAGCACATATCCTGGAAATTAATTGTAATACAAATAATGTGTTATGAATACATGCATCCTTCCATCACAAGGTGATTATCGTGATGACATACTGGACTTCCCTACAGTAACCTAATGGCGCTTACTTTCTCAGGCGTGAGGGTGCAGCACCTGATAAGTCACAAATCCAGTGCATATTTTGTATTCAGGATGTTAAATGCAATATCACTCACGAGTTAAGCTATTTGTCCGTCCACAAATGTATTTATTTTAGACTACTGACAAGTATCTGATGACATTCACACTCTGATTTCATTAGACCCAGTGTAATACCACTTAAATATCGGAGAACAGACAACAGAAACACAAGTCGACTAGTCGGCAAAGTTATCCGAATATCGAATAGTACGATTAGTCGTTCGAGCCCTAGTAGAATGTTAATGATCTTAATGCTGTGACATTGATGTAGAATCGATTTGTAATCTGTGATATTAGTTTCGACTGAAATTGAGCGAGAAAATCAAACCAATTAAGTAACTTAGATTATTCTGGTCAAACAATTACCAATTGTCAATCCACAGGAGGAAGTATTATTAATTCTTGGAACAGAAGAAATTGCAGGCCGTACTTTTCAGTAAAAATCGTGGAATTCAGAATTCAACACAAATTATGAGATTTTGCAGAAAACTCGGTTTTTTTCTTTGGATCTTTGAAATTTTCCATACACTTTGTACTCTACTGGTTGAACTTGGTAAAGCAAGAGATTTAATTCCAGCAATTCCAGCCAGATCACAAAAAGTGTGGAAAACAATTCTTTGTACTTTAATGGAAACTTTCTGTCAAATTTAATTTTACCTCTCTGAAAATAGAACGATAAATGTTGAAATAGGTGTTTTCTTGCATTAGAATATTTTGAGAACGTAATTTTCAATTTTTTTAGTGCAGTGCATTACAGAACAGGCTTGCAGCTCTTTAAGCTAAAGCTTCTTTATTTCAAAATAATACACGCAATGTAAACCAAAATATTCTTGTTGGTATATATGTCAAATTAGTCTCATATAACTGTAGTGAACTTACACATTACAAACACTTGTTTTGGCTAAACACCAGAAGTTGATTTTTCAACTTACTTTTTGATCACATAAATTCAGCACTTTCTTGGTGAACTTATTTGTCATAAAAAACCATAGTGGTGTTAAATTCCATAATTTTGATATTTAATTTTACCCATGTGAAAATGGAAGGGGAAACGAAGAGATCAAAGGAGAGAACGAAAGAATTTCACGCTGTGCTTTTGATGCGCTGTTGTCAAACTTCTAATACGAATTCCGTGTACTGAAAGGGGCTCAAAGAAATAACATTGTCCAGTGCTCGAGCTGAA
This sequence comes from Haplosyllis anthogorgicola, assembly GCA_038406195.1. Classification (NCBI taxonomy): domain Eukaryota; kingdom Metazoa; phylum Annelida; class Polychaeta; order Phyllodocida; family Syllidae; genus Haplosyllis; species Haplosyllis anthogorgicola. Next base: position 2,745 of record JBCAUI010536638.1, read on the forward strand.
CTATAATGACTTTAGGTTTATGAATATGGTATTACGATTATTTACCAATACAAAGGTGAAAAGTTAGAACAGCTTTGAATAAAGTTAATAAAGTCTCATTAACGCTGGTTAATTTATGCGCGATCAATTATTGTACAATGCAGCTGCATTAAGCTGGTCGGTGGAGCATGTTTGACTCCTGGTGGGATGAAGAAAATGAATTTTGAGGCAAGAAGATTTATTAAAGTTTTTCCTTATTTATATTGCCTGCCTAATCTGGCATATCTGGCAGATTAAAGGCGATTCATAAACTATTTTTAGTAAAATAAATAATTTTAGTTATTGAAAGATCACTATTTTAATTCTATTGCTAAAGTTAGTACATTGAGTTGTCAAGTTACCACTTTTAGTTGTTTTACCAATAATCAAAGTATAGGTTTGCTTACCATATTAGGCAGACAAAATGAGTTAGTGAAACTCTACGTGAAAATTGAAGTCAGGTTGCTAAAGGACAGATCACCTGGGTGATCCTGTGTATGTGAAACATGTTGAAAGGAGCTCAAAGCGCAGTTCAGTGTGGACTTGTAATTGCAACAGTTTTAATCGTGGATTGCAAAAAAGGGGAATATACAAAATATCTACAAAGTGTATTACACTCCAAGACCAACAATTTAGGTGTCTGTTCAATCTCGTTTTGAGAATGAAAGAGAATGTGGACAACGTACAGCATTAAAGAATATTGAAATGTAAAACTACGGAACAGGATTTCTCTTAATTTTACTGCTTCAAAATAAATTCCGCAACGAAGGAAACTGTTGTTCTCTTACTGAATTATTCGCGCACTGCTGATGGGACTAATACTACGATATAAATCTGGGACTCGAAGGATTTAAGGGCATAAGAACTGAAAGGACTGGAAATTTGGCACTTTGATTGTTGCATGAACAAGAAACGGAAAGAGCAAGATAAAGATGTACAAGTCGTTTTATCTGACGCGTCATCAGATCCACCACAGCGGTAAATACGTCGTCTCAACAGGCTTATCAGTTTTAGTAGTTTAATCCCAAAGTGTATTGTCTTACTGAAAAAAAGCCCAATTTTTAGTAGTATAAATTTGCTTGGCAAATTTGCTAAATTTTTTAAAAGAAGAAATTCGAAAAACCTGCAACTTGCACCACCCAATGTGGATCTTAAGTGCGGACGGAGTTTATCTCGAACGTTGAGTCGTCAGAATTATATTCAATTGTGTCAAATTACCGCACATAAATATATCATAATGATAGAACCAAGCACTAAAAGATAACAAAGCAGTTTTAAAAATCAAAGAGCCCCGGTAGCTAAGGATAACGCTCAGAAAGCTGTGGTTATTTTATAATTTCCAAAGGCGATAAACGAGCGAAAAACGTGTAGATGGCTCTACCAAAAGCAAATTCGTGCTGCAATTTTTTTTACTGATGGAAACTTTCGATATTATCGTGCATTTCAGTACACGGAATTCGTATCAGAAGTTTTACAATAGCTATGTTCTCTCCTTTTCCAAAATGATACGATTTCTGTGTACTGTTTTATCTCAACATTGGTGGAGGTCAGGCTTAATTCCTCTGGTACCAAAATCGAGCTGTAACAACTTTTAATACTGTATTTTTACTTAACCTGTGATACATATTAATGCATTAGAACAATAGGCAAATTTCACACAGTCCTTGTTAATTATGTTTCATATTATTTCCATTGTCTTTGTTCCCGTCTCATCTCGTGTGTTTGTCCCTTTAAATATTCAAGCAGTCTCAGTGAATTAAAATAGAGTGTTTCCTCTCTGAACAGCATATCTGCCAAAATATCATAAATTTCACTTGAACAGAAAGTTGCACATTATTTAGATCATGGTCTTGTATTGAGTGAATGTTACATTATTTAGACCACGGTTTTATATTGAGTCATCTGTTTTTGCTTTCAGCCCCGTCGTCCCTCGCGCTAGCGGCTCAGAAGGCTCCTCGGTACCGACCCATCCTGGGCGGCTCTCCCATAGACTACAAGACCGCTGTGGTACGTTTACTTAGAGAGAAAAACGTATTGAAAGCAGTAGGGAACGAATAATACATGATATGTTCAGGTGCTGCCACAGTTGTGCGGTGGTGGAAAAGTCAAATATTTTAGTTCACTTGTCGTTCAGATCGGGAAAACCTAATTAAAATCAGTTAGGTGCGAAGTGCAGCGCGCCTTTGGTGTCCGTCGGGTGCTGCCACAATTGTGGGGTGGCAGAAAACTCCCACGTTTTGCCATTGCAGTTCAGTACACCATCACACAATTTTAGCTGTAAAATCGCGCTTTGTAAGTTACACTTTGTACCCTGCTGGAACGAACGAATTTTATTGCCCGGCTTGTGCTGCCTCAATGGTGCAGCGGCGGAAAGGTTCTTTACTTAAGAGTCACAGTTCAGCATACTATTCCAAAATTTTTAACGCTTTGTAATATTTTGTTCAGTACTGTTTAGGCGCAAAATTCTATCAAATTTGTCAAAATTTGATTGGTTCCCGGAACCAAATTTTATGGGCAAAGCGTTTTTTGTGAAAAAAATTGTGAACCGAAGTCCACTTTGTGGGGACCTCTGGTACCCTCTGTTTCAGACTTGGAAGGACTCTGACCATAGTTTTAAAAGCCAAGGTGGATAGCATAGCTTAACTTTTATTTCGGCAACTCGGGATTGATTTCATGAAAAATTATTGTAATGACAAGAACAAGATCAGGTGTATTGCACTAATTTCCTGCATTGAAAAACTAATTGCAACTTTTACTTTTTTTATCAGGAATTACGGAAGTTGGTAACAGGGTCCACTGTGCACTCATTCACTGCAGACTTTAAGAAAGCCTGCTTCACCTACTACCCTGCAGAGAGTCCTTATCCATACGGACTCATAGCTGAGAGGGTGAGTATCTCCTTCCTTCACCTACTACCCTGCAGAAAGTCCTTATCCATACGGACTCATAGCTGAGAGGGTGAGTATATTCTTCCCTCGAAAGTTTCATACAACAGAGGATGAAATTTCTATTAGTTATTTATCGCCCTTGATTTGTTCTCTCTTCATTTTTACTGTTAACATATTTTGAGTCAAGTTATGTATGATGATGAAAATAAAAAGATAAAAACAAAATACTTCTAAAAAAATAATAAAAAAGTTACCAAGATTGGTTTGCATCTTGTACCTTCCACTTCACAGTCTAGTACTCCAATCACTGCCATTCGGCAGACATGCAGTCAAAAGGCTCTCTCGTTAACTATGTATTAGCACTAGTTGCATCATCATTTCTGTCATTCTTCCATTAAAAGAACGACTAAAGACAGGTGTCATCTGACCAGTCACCAGGACTGACTGCAGTGTGCTTTTGTTTTGGGAATTAGACCAATGGAATAATTACTTCCGGATCATTTGGACTCATTACTATATCATTATCATAATTAATTAAACGTGTCACGCCGGTAGTTAGCAGACCGAAGGTATGCTGGGAGACAATTACACAGCAAGTTTTACGCTTTACTTCAGACGGGACCTCGCGGGATCATCACGTGCGTGCAGGCGCACGTCATCAAACACCTCGTCTTCAGGTACAGCACGAGGGACGACATCTTCAGCAAAAAGTAAGTACAGTACTACTTTCACCTAAAAAAAGTTGTAACTTTGTAATGGCTAAATAGGCCTTGTGTAAATTCTTTTCTTTCCATTTTTTTTGTTGGACCAGGTCTATTTTATGGGCCACTGATTGCCCCTATTTTGGACTTCGTATGATCTTCCCTATGGGTTTAAATCCAGGGTGGATCTCTTGCCTGCACTCTTTCCTGCTCGTGTGCGGTGATCCTAAGGGTCACATCTGGTGCCACACCTGACTTTTCCGCCAATTGGGGTATATACCGTACAAACGTGTTTTTTGCACAGCAGACATAATTGGACATACTTACCTAATTAAGCAAGCAAAATAAACAGAAGAACACTATTGTAGCGTGCTGCAGCCGAGTTCGTACGAGAAGCGGGAGGCTCTAGTCTCGGCTCTGAGTGAGATCCTGTGGCGGGTGGGACAGCCCTTCGGCTGCAGGGTGTGTCTCCCGCAGGACACCGCAAACTTCCCGTCCACCGCGCAGTACAAGTACGACGGCGTCACTGAGAAGGTCAGTCAGCATGCCACTACAAATCACCCAATATATTTGTCACTCTGTGGGGATTTCACACTAGAAGATACCGCTCTCTATCCATGCTCCATAGGGCATCAATGGGGATTCTCGATTTGTGACAGGTATTTGGACCGCGCTCCTTCAAAAAAAAAATACATTGGGTGTTCTCTTTTGGTCGTGGTGTTGTCTATCTAATTAAATTCAGCTTGAAAAAAAACCGACAAAGAAAAATACAACAACAAAACTTTGACAAAGCAAAATTTGAGATAAGTATCAAAATAGAAACCAAGAGGGGCGGATCTAGGGGGGACGCGGGAGGCACGCCCCCCCCCACCCCCTTCGGCCCAAAATTTCTTCAATTTCATGCAGTTTTTTGGGATTTTTGCGCAAAAATTAGGTTGGCGCCCCCCTACGAGAAATCCTGGATCCGCCACTGTTGTGCTAGTCATAATTTACAAAGTTCCAAATCGAGAGTAACGCAACTACACTGCTTTTACAAAAAATATAAATGTTAAGTTCATATTATTAATCCATGTTTATCATACAACACTGACTACATTACAAAAGACCATGATATTTTTAATATATGACAGTGTCCTTGTAAATGGACAGTCTAATATTATTTAAATTAATGCAAAATTAATTATTATGTAGACAACTCACCACATGATTCATCACAATGTTGAGTCTCCTACCCGACCTACAACGACATAACAGGTTCATATTCTTAAGCAGGTTAAAACAGTGCACCAGCTGTCTCGGCTGCAGGCATGTGTCTGTATGGTAACGTGTTGACCTAGTTTTGAGAAAATCTAGGACGGTCCTTATCTTTCACCAAAACGCGTCCTAAATACTATCACAAATTACTTGTGATAATAGCAGTTAGAAGTTACAACATTGTAAAATCACAAAGGTAAAATACTAAAATTTTTAGTAAAATGAAAAACATAAAGCTTCTGTTTGGATTGAACTATAATTTCCCGGGAACCCTATGTTCAATGACATTAAATCAAAGAGATAAAATAATTCATCATTTATCCACAAGATAAAATTATAATTTTTTATGCTCAAAGAGTATTCAGCGTACAAAATTAATTTTTCAGAAATATAGAACTTTTATTTTATCGTTTTAATTACATTTGTTTTGTTTTTTAAATCAGTCCAACCAGAAACCTCCCAATTTTTTATTTGTTTCTTTGGAAATTACATTTTAAATCTTAAATCTTACATTTTAAATTTTAAAATATAAGACATTGATGTCGCCACTGTTTATAACCATGCTATTCATACACTTCCTATGTCACGATTTTGTCTGATTGCGTCTATTAAAATTTCACCCAGTGAATAAACATTTCCTGGGTTCTTTATGGTCACAGAGCTTTCAATTAAAAGGTCTTTTCATTACAGAGTAAGCAAAGTTCTGATCAAATATAATCTAGAAACTGAAACGTTGGAATTCTGCATGTATTTTACATTTTTATTGTGTACAGTGACAATATTTTTATCGGTGTTTCTTCGTCACTGGATGAATTTATAGAAATTTACTTTTACATTTTTGCATACAGTTTTCTCATTATGATTGTAGAAGTTACAAATGAACGGTTTTGGAAGGAACCAGAAGGTTACATATAAAGAAATAACCACAATATTTTTCACACATTTCATACAATTGAAATTGCAAACTGGTCTTTTTCCTCACATATAAACTATTAAAGTTTAAAGAATAGCATTACTGGTATAGTATTGCATCTTATGTATATGAAAACTGCCAAGGCTATAAAAAGTTTTGGTGCAAAAATCGTGAAATTTAGAATCAGAATTTTTGAGAAATGAATAGTTTCCATAAGAACCATCAAGTAACGTTTATGTCCGTGTTACCTAAAATTGAAAATCAGCCGAGAAACTTGGTAAGATTATCATACTTCAATTTTGGAAAATACTTTTAAAATTTGCTTCAAAGGCTTTGACATTTTCACCGCAAAAATCCTTGCCAAGTTTAACTTCTAAATCATAGTTATCCGCTGGCAAAGTAAAATCACACTAATTCACTGAAATTGAGAAAATAGTTAAGCCTTTTGAGACAATATTTCCCTTCTCTTAGCCCCTCATTGCTGCAGGGTTGGAATAAAAACTATGTGTCTCATTCCCTTTGCGGTTTTGGTTCGTAATAACGACTCTATATCCACGTCACATATGTCTACTTATGGCAGCTACAGAGGCGGATCCAGGATTTCCCGTTGGGGTGGGGGGGATGCGCTCGGCCGGTTAAGGAGGGGGGGGGGCCATCTATTTTCGCCCAGAATTTAGTGGAAAGCACTTGCGTGTCGGTGCATGCCGGCGGCACCCCCTAGATCCGCCAATGCAGCTACATTCCCTTGAGATTAAAGGTGGCGTATTTGAACCAAACTAACGGAGGTTGTTTCGACATTCGACAGATTAGGTAAACTAGGCAGATTAGACAGGGATAGCTATACCTATAAATACGTGTCTATTAAGTCACCTGAGAAGGATTAAATTGTGATTAAACTACAACTGGCAATTTCTTAGTTGACCAAAATCAGTTATTTTACCACAATATCAATGTCCCCTGCCTAATCTGCTTAATCAACTAATTGTCTAATTAAGCAGCTACAATAAATAAGAAAATCCTAAACTGGTCACTACAGTACACGGATACCGCGCTGTTAAAAATCAATGTTTAAACAAAAATTTCAAAATTTATGTACATAAACTTTGTATTCTTAAACACCAAAAGCAGTCTACCACATAATTCTTCCTGTTTCATTTCCGATTCCTGATTTGAGTAACATATCTCAGTTCTCCTGAAAAGTATTTCATATTATGAACAATAACATTTCTCTCCCTTTTACTCGAACAAAGTCGCAGCGTGAATACGGTGCAACCCGCTTAGCTCGACATCGCTTAACTTGTTTTATCGCTTAGATCGAACTGTATTTTCTATGTGCATCAAATTTATTTAAGATTTTTTATCGTTTAACTGGAAATCCGTTCACTTCGCAATTTTTCATGGCTCCCTTGGAGTTCGAGATAAGCGGGTTGCACTGTACATGCAATTCGTCCCCTGACCAATGTTAATTCCTGACCGAGGAAAAGTTTCTACAAATCCTTCAGTTCTATTTTGTAACAAATTGGAGACATAAATTAGGGACTAAAAACACAGCTTTGCTAAATAGAAATCACACTGCATTTTTTGTATTGGAAAAATAATACAGCGTGGAATCGGCATATGCATTTCAATCATTTTCTGGCTGGGCAAGAAATGTAATGGAATTATCTCTGTTTAGAACAATGAAAACTGTTTTGATTACACGAGAAAGATAAACTTTACATGGTACAATTGAAAACGAGACAACAAAAATAGATAAATAAAATAGATTTTAAATATATTGCAATACAAACTAACATTATCAATGTATTTCTTCAATATTCTTTTCTGTATAATGTTTTTGAACTGTTTAAATTCAATGCTTTTGTTTCAAAAAGTAATTCAATAAGACCAAATTAAAATTACATGCAATATATTATTTTACACTATCAGTTCACGTTATTAGCATGATCAACTTGAAACAACTTAAATATTTTAGTTTTGAAAGAACACCGAGATAAGGCATTGTTTGTATTGTGATGCACAGGGTGAATTCTCATCATTTCCAGTTTGATTGAGTGTAGACTATCTTGATCAGACAGAAAGTCACACAAAGATACAGACATATCAAAAGGAGTCATATCACTGCGCTTAAGATTATACAGACCTTGCTTCGGAGATTGACAATCTTTGCTAAGCTATTTCAAAAAGCACCATGGAACCTTGTTCCTCGATGCTTCAGGATTCTCTATTTGCCGCCAAACAACTGTCCCAATACAATTATTACTTTTACAGTTGGGTAGATTGACGTGAAAGGACCAGTGACAATCTTGGATACGGATACTGATTTCTTCAAGAATACAAAGGATCATACTACTAACAAATATAAGACCCAAAATGTGTCACGTTGCTGACAGGTCTGGCAGACTAACCCTGCTCCGCAGGCAGACTGATCCGCCCCCCTCTCCCCACAGCGGGACCTCAGGAAAAGAATCATGGGATGCCACCTCTCTCTCTCTCTCTCTTTCTCTCTCT
>JBCAUI010536649.1:0-11028 GCA_038406195.1 Haplosyllis anthogorgicola
ACTACATGACACTTTGACAAATAAATAAATTTACATTTTTATTTTTTATGTTCATTTATCTACAATTATTACTACATTACATTTGCAAACCATATTTATCTATTTTTGAGAAACGTAAGGTAACACCATCACAAAGTATGTGAAAACTAACTTTCCATGACTGTCTAGGCAAATTTCAACTATTTACCGGTGCGCATGAGACCGGCGCGCATCTGAGACTGCTACAACGTACATGTATGGGCAAATCTTATGATCTTATGATGTGTATTTGTGTTTTTATTTTAGGTTCTGAATCCAGTTGGTCAAATAGAGCCAGGATACACTGCTGCAGTAGAATGGAAATTCTCACCTCTGGAGGCCAAAACTTACATGGTGAGTAAGATGTATTAAATTTTTCGTACTCAGTGAGAATCTTTTTAATTGTCGTCAGTATATACACAACACCGCTTAGGCAAAAGCAAATTAAGGCAGAAGTGTGCGTACATGCATTTCACAGACTGTTAATGTCTGATTCAGCACATGTGGCCAAAGGGCCAATATTTCGGTACATATGGTCAAAGGACCAATTTTTCCTTACGATGGTGAAGAAAAATCACCTCTATCCAATTCATAGACATCGTGAAACCTGATTATACCCCCGACACTTAATAATTTATTAGTGTTCAAGGGTATGCCTGAACAACTGCTACAGATTAAAAAAATAACCCTGGCTTCCTCAATGCACAGACTCGTACAGACACAAAGCCCAGCCGAGCACAAAATAAATGTATAATGGCAAAATTTCCATAAATTAACCAAATAAAGGTGTGTACATCAAATTGTGCCGTAAATCAGACTTTTACGTTAAAAGCGCTTCATAATAGGTTGATGTGCCAATTCGAATTCACAATGGAGACACAGCAATCATTACATTTACTGGTGTTGGATATGATAAACGTGTTATGGGTGAAACCATGCAGCTCACGGCTGACCAACTGGAGACAAATGGTGTTCCAAGTAAGTGAGATAGTGCATGTAGTTGTCAAGATCTGGTGACAGCTGTGCTGTTTTACCAAATTTATTTCTAGTTAAATTCAATGGAGATTCTAATGCATTTATGTAATACAAATATTCCATAAAAGAAGAAAGTAATCCTAGTGATTTCACATGTCGGAACGTCAGATGATAATTGGATACTTTAGATTGCTGAGATGAAAATGGTTTGCTCCTCTTTCAGGCATTCAAAGTGTCTCAGTTCCTGGGCAATTAGTCTACCTGTCGGAAGAGAGAGTGGCCTTCCACAACATACCTCTATACAGTAGAGCAAGGCGTATCTTCATTATGTCGAACCGTTCAACTGAACATGCAACACACTTTGAATGGCACGTCACAGCACAGAAGGATTCACAAGTATGGCTCCCATTACCTTTTCCCTTGAGAAAATAAAGAACGATAATATGTAGATAACAGTAAAAAATATGATGTACTTTTACGGTTACAAAATTAAAATACATGACAAAGTTAGGGGAACACTTTATGATAAACTAAATCAAAATCTTTGTGCGAAAAACTGTTTCTTGCTATTATTGAATGACTTCTCTTACTGATTGCAGTTTGTAAACATATGGCCACATCAGGGTAATATACAGCCGGGCGAATCTTGTGTCTGTAAAGTCACCTTCACTGCTGTAGGTGCACCTTCATTCTACGATGTAGACCTTGTATGTGAGGTAAGATATGCATCCAACTGATGAACGACAGAAACTATGATAAATGAAAGTCATTTTCAAGTAGTGGACTCTCCGAATAAAGATTTTGAACCTTTTAATCTTCAACAAGTTAAAAAGTTGCAAGTAAGTTTCATTTATATTATTTACTTGAATTTTAGGTGACAAACTTGACGGATTATGACAAATTTCGTGCAAATCTTGTTGCCTGGGAAAAGGAACGAGAACGACAGAGGGTAGAGTTTTCCATCACAGAGAATGATCCACATGCAGATGCAAGAGTAGGAGAAGATCCAGAGGTATCTTGCCAATATACACATCTTCCGTTCAAGATGTCCTTAGTTGTAAAATAAACCCACACACCCCCTCACATCAATGGCAGTATCAGTGGAAACACATTTTGTTACAGTTTTCCTTTCCACCATTTTGAGATGTTTTGTAAAGATTTTATGAGAAGGAGCTACAAGTTAGAGACCAAAGATAGAAGACTCAATGTAATTAAAAGGAGCGACTATAAAAGCAAACCTTTTTCATTTCAGTCACGTCCGCCCAGTGGTAGGTTAAAGGCAATTACAGGAGCGAGGACTCCTTCACCCGAAGCCGACATAGCAAAGTATCGGGTATGTACAGTTATCATGCTTACAATTAAAAAAATTGTGTGAGGGTACAACAATCAAGTGAAAGACATTTTATAGCTGTCCGCAAATAAATAATGTAACATCAATTCAAAAAAGAAGGTTGACCGAAACTTGGACCTTCTTAACAAAGTAATAGGAAGAGATGGGTGGATTAAACTGTTGCTTAAAATGTCCTGAAACATTACGGAGAACAATTTTAGAAGACATTGCAAGGTAACATAAAATGTATATTACTTGTGCATATTTTAGACTTTACCACCAATAAAGACGACCACAGTAGATCAGGACATGTATGTAGAGGAGCAGCGACAACGTGTGGATGCAGAATTTTGGGAGAGGCCCTCGCCACCAAAACCGTTTATCGTCCATCTTGGTGTGACGGCCAGAACTCATGATATTGTCGACTTCCAGACAAATTTCCCAGATGAATATCCGAATTTCTTTATCGACAGGTAAGTTCTGCATTCCCACAGACCGGTAACATACTTTTGAGGCAAATTTCAGTTTTATTTACGTTTTACAATGTCAACATTAAATTTATCTCCCACCGCTCCTAGTAATAGTACCAGTGCGTATGAAAATCAAAATCTGTACCATGAAGAGTGGTCATTGTCTGTAGTAATTATTTTGCAAACACTGTCTTATAGATCGCTAAGTGCCAAATCAATGGACAACACTGAGTCTAAAGAAACAGAACAGGAAGAGCAGAAAGAAACCTCGGTACCTGCAACTATACCTTGTGTAGAGTTAGAAGCTGATGTAATAGCTGGGGCATTGTCCAGTGTTATTAGGTATGCACATCTACCTGTTCGTCAGTTTTCGCTCATGTTAAATGAGTCAAAGATGTTAAGCTATGTACATACAAAGGAATGGGATCATATCAAACAGTTGCCGTAACTTTTCCTTGAAGGTTGAAGGTTGCCTTTTGGAATTTCCTTTCTTCACATCATTACGAGTCGAATTGGCTATTCAAAATCATAATTCGAAATGGTTTCAGTCATAATTCTAGTTTGCATTTGCTGTGTTCGCTGGAAACTTGGTTAATTAAGAAAAGCTCGATTTATCTTTACAGAGGTTTACTTGACGACACCACATTCCATGATCAGATGATGCAGCTGCAAGACGAACCAATTCCTTATTTCAACCAGTATTCTACGAAGCCTCGACCAGCTGCCTCTCCTGCTACATCAGCACCATCAATAGGTGAGAACCTGTCTGTGCCAAAATATTTTTACAGTGTTTATATTACTGGGATTATCGTACAACTGTCTTATAACTCCAGCATCAGTGTTCTTACGTTGGTACAGTAATATTTGAAGCAACTTTTGTATCGGATATATTACATTTGTCATTTTATATTTTTGTACGGATGCTCTGTTTTTCGCAGATATGGAGAAAGAAAACTCTGGTAATGTTTTGAAGCCATCACAAATGTTCTCACACAAACTAGAACGTAAAAGGTTTAGCTTAACATAACGGCATGTTGTCATATAGAATAGTCATTATTTTATCAGCATTTTAGAGTAAAAGACACGTAGCTGGTAATATTTTTAGTTAAGGTTTAGGATTATTTTGCATTTACTGCTTAAAAATGTAGATTAGTGTAATAGTCTTACGTATAAAGGATCTCACAGGCTTAACGAAAGTTCACTGTCAAGAGTTACCCTACCCTTAAAAATTCTAAACAAAATCTTTCCTCTTTATTTATACATAGATGATTAGAATCTACAGTGTGTTTCAGAAAACAAAAAGCTCAGTACCTAGTATATACCACGTACAGTAGAACCGGTTTTGAGTGGTACTTTTTGTATGGCATACCTGTTTTTTCGGCAGTTTGTTGTAAAATGAATACTTAAGTAATATTCATACTTTTACCTGTTTTGTACGGCATACTTGCCTTTTACGGCATTTTAGTCTTTAAAAAAATGGATGACACTCAAAACAAGTTCTACTGTAATTTAACTTAGGTACTAATATTTTAAATATATTTTTTTAATAATTGTTTACATGATTCGCTTAACAAGTTCAGGAATTCTTCTATTTGTTGGTAGTTGTGATGGCACCACCATCGGAACACGCTGAGGATGCAGGGTCAAGGTTGAAGTCACCTGTTGAAGGTCATGCCTCACCCACTGAAGGTCATGCATTACCAAGTGAACGACCATTAAGTTCAACCGAAAGGTCACAAAAGGGGTCACCAGAAGCTTCTTCACCAGCTACATTTTCAATGGTAGGTTGCAAGTCGTGAAATTTGAACGATCAACAATCTCACTTTTATAATTGTCAAATTAAGACCGGGATTGACACTTGTCATGAAATGGCCTAACTTTATATTTTTATATAGCCTAATTAGGTTTACCATGGCAATATAACAAGCTGTAAATACACGTGGAACATAAGATTTTTGTGCATTGAGAAAAAATAAGGTGGACCGAGATCCATTTTTTGGGGCCATTGGATCCCTCTATTTCGGACTTAAGGCGACCCTACCCATGGGTTTCAAAGCGTGGGTGGATCTATCACTTATTCGTGTGTTCAGTAATCCTCAGAGTCTTGAGACTTAAAGAGTTGAATGCTTTCTTTGAATTAAAACAAACTTCGCTATTTTGTAACGCAGGGAGATTCGATGCAGGTACCTGGCACTCCACCCCTCGGTGAAGTTGTGGCAAAAACAAAAGCTCTTCAATCAATGGAGGAAACACAACACCATACACAGAAACAGGCAATTAAAAAGTAAGATTAATGGTTATCGTACTTGTCAGTTCAGTGAGTCATGGGTCAGATAACCATTAAATGCTTTTATCAGCATAAATGTTTAACTACGTGTATCATAGATGTAAGAAATTGGTGCAAGTGGCTGTTATATTGTCTCGTAATTTATGCGGAGGAGCAATTTGTGAGAATTAAAGTGTAAATGTTATCTATGTTGCAAAGGTAATAAAGAAATTTGAAATAATATTTTCAGTAATCCGCATTTTCAAAAGTGCACGATTTTCTTTTCTAATAGGAGGCCAGATTTCGGCAACATGATGGAGTCTATTGTGGAGAACGCACTGACAAACATTATATCAGAAGCTTTCTCACAGGAGTTCAATATTACAGCCCCACTAAGACTGGTAGCACTTCCACCAAGACCTTCTAGTGCCAAGCATTAAAACTGATGCATCACACATAAACAGTTGTAAACGGTTGTGCCTAAACGCAACAGACAAGACCAATAAGAACGTGGAATGTTATTCTTAACATTTTATTAAGTTAGATGCGCCGCATTGAACTACAAGTAATAAGCGACATTTTCTTTTGATGAATGTATTTCAATTCATGTATTGCCAAATACAGTGAGTCCTGAAGATCACAGTGAAAATCTGAAATTTCACAAAAAGTTCCATCCAGGCCTGTCGCACTCTACAAGAACGAAATAATAATCACTGAGTGACTCCTTGTTATTATGGAGAATGTATAGCTAACGCAAGGCAGGCAACACATTTTGATATTATTTTATGCATGTGTATGTGAAAAGTATTGAATTGACCACACATCTGTGATAATTGAGATAAATGTATTTAAATATACAGTAGAATCTGTCGTGAGCGGCACTTTGATTTGTTCCAATAATCCATGAATGGCAGCATGACGCACAATGTACCGTAAAATGCAGGATGTCGCCCAAGACAGGTATTGCTCAAGACAGGTTCTACTGTATTCAGCTCCGTCCATTGTCCATGCAATTTCAACAAGTGAACAAAGTGAAGAACATTTTTGAAATTCCAACTTACACAGTTGGTTTTTTTTTACATTTGCATACATGTTATAATGATACGGACGTTATTTACTTTTAATCTGTTTTACAACTCTTTTTTTGTTGGTAATAAATTTTTCAATACGAGATATATATTGTTATAATTTTTCAATACGAGATATATATATATTGTTATGAATTTGCTTATCATGAGTTGAGATTAATTAGACTTTCACACTTTAAGTGTCAGATAAAATTAATTTAGTTATGAATGATTAAGTATTTGAAGTGTGATTGATCTAGTGACGTAGTTATTTTGATTTGATCTGTTTTATTTTTTAACCATTATTTTTAATAAGCACAAAACGACCATATGTAAAAATCTATCGGCCAGATTATTTCTGTTATGGGAGAAGTAGTTGGGTTATATTTAAATTTGTTTGCAAGCTGATGTTCACCCGTTTTGATTGAAAAATATTGTCAAAACAATCTTTTGGGAACAATAATCGTTAGAAGGGAATGTATATATTTATTTTTATATACGGTTAGCTTATGGATTTACATTGCCGCTGCCTCACACTAAGCTAAAATTATTAAACAAATTCAAATGTAATTGTATTTGAAAAAACGGCAATGATTGATCAGCTGTGTTAGTTCAACTGCTGAGGAACTGTCTTTGCTCAGTTCCGGTGCAAAAAAGGATTTTTTTAGTTGTGAGAATTTCAGAGGAAGTACATTATGGATCAGAAACCCAAACCGGAAAAATCATCTGGATGTTGCAGATCATTGGCGGATCCAGGATTTCTCGTAAGGGGGGGCGCCAACCTTGGGATGTACTAACTTTTGTGTAAAAACCACCAAAAACTGCATGAAAATGAAGAAAATTTGGCCTGTAGGAGGGGGCGCGTGCCCCTGGCACCACCCCCCCCCCTTGGATCCGCCAAAGCAGATTTAGGTTTAAGTATATTGAACTTGTTTATGTGTTAATTTCATTGCCAGTGGAGATCTCGTAATGACGCATCGTTAATACCTTTCGACGACAGGGTAAGTTTATTACGCTATGAATGCAAAAAATGCACACATTCATGTAAAAACATGTAGTTAAGTACAGTGCAAGAACCTGGTCCGACGCAACAAACTGAACAACATTATTGCCGCATGCTATCCAATTGTTTCACATGTACTTTTTGGGTGCATGTATGCATTATGGGCTTTTATCACTTTTGTACCTACAGGAATCGATTCAATATTTCAGGGTTGAAGAAATTTATCCTTTGGCTTTGATAAAAAAAGAATTCTTGTTAACTGGAGAGGCCTTGTGATTAAAAGTTAAGCGACAAAGATTAGTTTGCTAGAAAAAGTTGTTTTTGGCAGTGATTTCTTTTTTCAGCTGCCACCGGTGCTTTTATGTCGGGATTAGTCAAGCATACTGTTTGTCGGTCAGTGCAGTTCAGCCAAGTGTTTATGACCCATTTAGGGTAAACACATAAAATAGGTATTTGTTCATTATGTTAACAACGCTGTCGCCAAATCCAATACAAAGAAAATGACAAATGTGGGATACAGTAAATTAACTACCAAATATGGAACACTACGTGTACGGGATGCATCATCTGGATCTCTTGAATCCAGAATTAGATATGTCGAACCAGCTTACGTTTTTGTTACCATGGCAGCCGAAGCTGCTTCTCTCATACTGAAACAATATCTTTACGGCAGGGTAGGTCAAAGAACACACTATTACCGTTAAAGAGTATATTGTTGGCAAAGAGTTTTGTTTTCGAAAAAAAAGGAAAGAAAGAAAGAATATAAATTTATGGAAAAATAATTTCGTTAGCTTTCTCTTTATTTCATTACCTATTGTCGCAAATCCTGGATGACATGTTGTTTACTTGTAAGATAAATTTCCAGAGACACATTATTATTATTATTATTATTATTATTATTATTATTATTATTATTATTATTATTATTATTATTATTATTATTATTATTACAAACTTCTTATCTCTCGAGAAATTTATTTGAAATAAATTTAAAACGTAGTCTTTAATTTAAAACAAAGTCTTCACTTCACAAAGTACTTTCTTTCAATTTTATTTATTTATTCATTATTTTATTTCATTTTTTTATTTGCTTATTTTTCTCTCGGAGGTTGCAACTGACTTGGGTTACATAGACAGCGGTGATTCAAATACATGTACTACCACTGAATGTGAGGAACTGCAGGCTGCAAAGCTCACTCCTGCGCAACCAGTAGGATCTCGAACGTCACTAACAGCTAACCTTCTGGTTCCATGGAACACCAGAAATTCATCTCATGGATTTTATTCAGAAGAAACTGATGAACAAGATGTACAAGCAGAGGTATAAAAAAACTTTCAGGAAATTGTTGTTAATTTTAAAAAGTCACCATATCTCAATGCTTGTAGAAATTGATTTTTTTGGTGGCCACAGATACTACAAAAATTGAATCACACTAGGACTTTAAACATTTTCCATACGGAAACAGTGCTATTAAAGTTTCTTACAAACAGTTCATCGCGTTGTTTTACTAATAAGTACTTTTCCTGCTAGAAGCAGATGGTTAAAACCAGTTACTACTTTCATACTCCATATTTATTGCAGATAACTTTTTGGAACAATATCTACACAGTAGCAAACATAGTTTCATGTTTCTTTACCCTGGTATTCCTCGGATCTTACAGTGACAGAGGTGGTCGTAAGCGGGCAATCCTTCCTGGCATCATGGGAAGCATGATAAGGATGACAACAAGTAAGTGAAAACAAACTGGAAATGCAAGAATGTTAAAACTGGTTTGATTTTTCTTTCTTTGTACCTGGTCATAATGGCAACTTTGCCTGAGCCAACGTGCTGTTACACAGCTTAGGAAAAATCATACATTGGGGAGCAAAAAAGATACTTGCTGTGCTTTTAAAATCTTAAAGCAAGTTGGGAAATCACATTGGTTCCACAGCTTCTTTAATTTTCGACCACAGGCTCCTCATCTGAATTTTGGAAACAAGGCGAAATGGACAATTTTGACATTAAAGGCGTTTCTTTTCTGTTAATTGTGTTTCATTAGAAAATTCTTCAATTCTGGATGTATGTCAATTCTGGATTTATGTGTAAATTTTCTATTTTTCTAGTTCTGCTGACAATTGAGTTCCACCTGCCATTGTTGGTGATGGCTATTGGGGAGTTCTGCGAGGGAGCCTCCGGAGGTCAACTACTGGTCCTCACGGGAATCATGGCTTTTTTGCCGATGTCACGATGGAGGAACAACGTCCATGGCGAATGTTACTCATCGAACTTTGCGGGGGCTTCGGTGGAATCATTGCGGGGATCAGCCTGGGCTTCCTTATTGCCTCACATGGCTTTGTTACATCTGCTCTTTTTGCCCTTAGCTTGTATTCCACCGCTTTTCTCTACATCCTGATATTCACAACAGGATGTTAAGCTATTCTTGGTGACGCACTTTAAGAAAATCCTTCCAAGTTCTAGTGAAGAAAGCCCAAGATGGGAAAGGAATATTACACGGATATACATTGAGGTTCTACCGTTTAGGAGTTATTGGACTTCTGCAGATAACTTTCTTTGCTGTGTATGGAGGAGAAGAAATTATCACTTACTACATTCTTAATCCACCTCTATGTTTTGACTCTATTTACATAGGATTTTACAGGGCATTTGATTATATTATACGATTTGCCGCAGGAATTACTCTTCAAAGGTAAAATTGTTATTATTATTATTATTAATTGATTATAAAGATAAAAAGATACAAGGTATCATTTAACATAATGTCATGCACTCGTATGAAAGTACAGCCAGCCAGAGTTGGCTTACAAGTCATATCGTCACAAGGTCCCTTTAACCCAGGCAGTTCCCAAATTCACACCTTTTATCGGGCGGATGGTATGCATGAATCCTTAACCGTAACCGCTCGGCCAGGAACATTTCTTATGATTGTGTATTGCAGATTTAAAATTTAATGTAAAAATACACAAAAAAGAATGAAAATAAAAATAGAGCATTAGATCAGTTGATCACAGCAATTTTTTTTTCATTTTAGATTGCTACGTAAAAGATTTGGGAGCATAAGACTGTCAATAATGGGGCACACATCAATAATGGCCACATATCTATTTCAATCCTTCGTAACAACAGCATTGATGATGTTTTTATGTAAGTATCATCTTGGTCCGTGCATGATCGGTTAAAGATGTCATAATTGCAGAAGAAAGAACTTAAGAGAATACTGATAAATGATCACCCCTTCAAGCATTTGTTTGTGATTGCTAATGTCTGATTTCACACGTGTAATTTGAGTGAAAACCTTTGAGAAAGTTTTCAAATATTATGATAATCCAGAGGAACAAATTGTCGATATTTTTTAAAAAATTTTTATGCAACATAACTTAATCTGGTTTTTACCTTAGCTTCCTTACTTGGTTTTGCGAGCAATTTAACTATGCCAATGGTCCTGGCGCATTTGTCTGTGATAGTAGCACAAGATGAGCAAGGTATGTGTATATTTATGTAAAATAGTTACATTACAAAGTATCTTCCACTCAGCTGCGCACTTTCTCTGAAGTTTCTTCTTCAGTATTTAATACAGATTAAGCAAACTAAAATTATTGAAAATTATACTGTATACTGTAATTAATACTGAAAAACTGAAAGGAATTAATTACTAACCACTGTTTTATTCACATAAATTCAGCCCATAAATAGAACATAGCAGTACTCGGATTTATAGTTTTGATTTGCCACAAATTAGATCGATTTAAAAAGAGGGAGGATGTCTGAACGTCTTAACGTTTCTATATTATCTTGCGGTATATTTAGCCTGTTATCAGCTTGTATTATTAGAAGTAATAACAAAAGCAATAGGTTTGCTTTAAACCGAGAGAAGATTGTACTTTATTTCTTGCAAGTATT
>JBCAUI010536660.1:0-11028 GCA_038406195.1 Haplosyllis anthogorgicola
CATGTTCCCAACCAATGGCGGGAAAGATGGGCGCCATATTTATTTGGACGTCAAAATAAACATGGCTACGTGGGTGACCGGTCTGGTAATCAGTATGTCCATGCTGGTCTATGGCCAAATCTACATGCTAAAAAGTAGTGCTTTTGACCTGAGATGGCAATTACGTTCTTAACGTTAATTGTATGAAGTACTCAGTGCATCGAGCGTTCGCTCCTGATTGAGCTGAATGCCTTCTATCGGGCATTCAGCTTTCTGTTTTCACCAGATTTTTGCTTTAATTTCTGACCTGATTTCTGAAAGTTCTGGCAAGGACGTCACATGACAAACCTGGCCGTGGCGTCACGTGACAGACAAAATTGCGGCATGAAGCTAGGTAGCCAACACGTTATCTCCTTGTTTTCATTTTGGAAACTACAGAAATGGACGCTGTTTCTTTGCTGAGTAAAAATTTTAATATTCCCAAAATTTTAAGAGCTGCACTTATTTTTTTAGCTTTTTAAAAAAATTTTGTGGACAGAGATACATTTTAGGGCCACTGGCACCCTCTATTTCAGACTTGGGGTGACTCTGCCCTCGAGCTTCAAAACCCATTGCGGGTCTGTTACTGGTGTGCTAACTCAATTGCATGCTGTGATCACAAGAGCCTGATTTCAATTACTTTCACTCAGTAAGAGTGCACACTGTATAGGGGTGTTAACAGGCAGCGGGCCATGCCGCTCTTTTTCAAACACTGATGAATAAGCACCGTGCTGGACTCGATCTCACAACCATTAGATCTAGGAACGGACGACCCACCCCACCTTATGTCCGATTCGGTTGAGCATCAGTCATTTGTTATGCGTTTAAACCGTCTCAGTAAACCTTCCAATTTCCATACTTTAACGCTAAGAGTTAGAAATAATTATGGAAAATAGATATTGACGTATGCACGCACATCAGTGCCTATCAGCATACAAACTGCTCACATCTTGAGTACTCATTAGATGAGGCTCACAGCATTCATTCTCAGTCCAGGTCTAGCAGCTAAAGAGTACACATCTCTTCCAGATCTTGTAATCAGTAGCTCAGTAGCTCAGTTGTGTGTAAAGGATTGGTTAATTTTATTCCTCGGGCTTCCATGCAACCGGATTTGCTTTGGGAACTCTTTCACCGTCGTGGAAACATTTTTTAAAAATTTTTTGTTGGACCAGGGTCCAATTGTGGGGCCACTGATTAACACCTGTTTTGGACTTCATGTGACCATCCCATGGGTTTTAAATCCAGGGTGGGTCTCTCATCTGCACTCTTTCTTGCTCAAGTGCGGTGATCCTGAGGGTCACATCTGGTGTGACACCTATGCCTTTTCCACCAATATAGGTGTACACTGTATAAGCATGTATATGGCATGGCTGGATGGGCTCCTCTCACATGCATCAGCCGGGATTAGAACTCCCGACCCAGTGGTGAGCTGCTCAGTGAGGCATGACTATGTCAAACTCGCTAACCAACTAAACTATTGCACCCGCTTCCGTCGTGGAAACTTCATCATTATTCACTATTCCGTTCTGTTGATTGTTTACCCCCCGTAAAACAACAAAGAAAAATTGCTTGTGGACAGCTAAGCTTCAACTTGTAGCAGTGACCAGAAAAGAGTCTGGAAACAGACAGAAGGGTATACCGGGAAAAGTGTCCTTTTTACAGACTGGGTATACCGTAAGGTATTCCATCATACGGTACAGTATACTTTACCCATATACTGGATTACCATAACTAGTACAATAGTGTATCAGTAAAGTAAACCAGACTGGTGACCACAATACTGGTAACCATGCTGACCATAATACATTATACTGATGCCATAATATGCAAGTATTCTTTACTGATATACTATTACTTTGGCACCTGGGAAATGGTAATTACACCCTTTATTAGTCTGTACCATTATTCGAGAATTCCCGAGACGTCAGGTCCCGGGGAACTGAGCTTGATCACAATAGCACAGCTGTAATTAAAAAACCTTTAGTACTCGAGTAATAAAATTATATTGTCGCAAGTATCCTCTAGGATGGCTGACGAAAAAGTGGAAGGACTTCCATTCCCCGCAAGGTTCCATCAACCTTGGAAAATTCACTAACTGAAAACTTTTTAAACCCAATGATGTTCCTGTAAAACAGAAGGCTTACAGTAACGAAATGGAAGGCGCCTCATGCATGATGTAGCTCGTACTAAGTCTAAATGATACAAATTGATTGGTTTAAATGATGTATGAAGCAGAATGAACGGTCCTGCGTGAGATAGAGGGGAGGCAGGGGGACTGAACCGGTAACTGTAAACTCCGCGTCTTTAATCCTTAACGGTTGTGCAGTTAGATTCAAGCTTCATTGGAGGTTTTTCTTAAGTTGTACATGGCCCTATTTTGTCTAATTTCTCTAATCTATCTAATTAAATAGAATTGAAATGTTCTAATTTCGGTAATAATACATAAATCCAGTACATTCGAAGTGTTTAATGGCAGTTTTACCAGAAATAGTTGAATTTACATGCACTGAGCACAATTTCATATCAAAAGTTGGTATATATTGGTACATCTAGTTATACAGATTAGCCGAATTAGACAAAATAAGGGTACGTACAAATTAAGAAAAACCTAGATTGGCTTAACATTACAACCCCGCACAAACTCCTTAACTGGCCAATAGTTAAGGATTATAAAATCCCGCTGTAAAATGTGTGTTTTTTTCAATTGGCATCATTATGTGATGATCCACTTCTTTTCTTTCTTTTTAAAATTTTTTGTTGTTGTTTGACCAGGGTCCATTTTGGGGACCGCTGATTACCGATATTTAGACTTCGTGTCACCCTCCCCATGGGTTTTAAAGCCTTCGCATCTAAAACTGCTGAGCTTGCAAGTTTTTACTTCAAGCTATTGAACGGACTTCCACAGGGAAAGCCCTTGTGTATACAGGTGGGCTGATAGCAGTGGCCAGGGGCAGGGGATAATTCTTTTTAAAATCATGGCTTATGACACACACGTAAAGTAGAAAAGAAGCCGACAGTCAACACCGTCTGTAACGCTTCAGCTATTAAATTGTATTTTGTTAAAATTCCGACTTAAGATTGAGTCAATAACAATTGTTTTATTGCCGCAGTTTTCATCTTTAATTTCTGACAGGAGAACTCACACTAACCTATGAATTATATCCACTCCACAACTATTGGCTGTAGGGTACGAAGTGCAGCTTGTATTTATTTCCCGTCAGGTGCTGCCACAATTTTGGGTGGCGGAAAACTCCTACGCGTTACCATTGCAGTTTGGCACACCATCACTAAATTTTTACATTTAAATCGCGATGTGCATGTCACACTTTGCACCCTGCAGGGTTACCAATTTTACACCTCTGTCTGGTGAGTTTGGTGGTCCCTGAAGATTTACCCAAAATCACTTCGGATTTTTTCAACTTCCATATAGCCGAAACATGTAATTTATTAAATATGACGTCAAGATTTCTAAAATTCAGGAAATAAATTCCGTTAATTTTATTTACAAATCTATCAACTAAACGGGTCAGTGTCATTGTCTTTTATCAGATTTCATCTTATTTTTATGAATGAAGCTGAGAATAATGAGAATAATACAAAGTGATTCCCCCGAGCATTTAATTCAGTTCAATTCACTAGACATGGAGGTTTAGCTGCAGGTAACGTGGCTGAAAATTGGTTTTTGCCGGTTTTTATGTTCGAGATGACCTGAAAATCAATATTTTTAGGTTTTGATTTACTTGATCATTAATTGTGGAATTTAAATAGGAATGCCTTCAATTCCGGTGTAGAGTGATAGTTACATTTCTACATCAAAAGAATACAATTGTTTTGTAACTTGATATTTATAGTAAAAAACGAGAGTTGAGGTGACAAGGTATTTTTGAAATGTTTTCAATTCAGATCGTGAAATTACTATCCAAAGTTAAGCGTCCCGTAACAATTGAATAGAAGAAGCTCAGCAGGAATTTTAATTTTTGCGGGGAGCTTAACTTTTAATAGTAATTTCTTGATCTGTTCATCCAAAACTTTGGCGAAAACGTAAGTTTTCTGCTCACCCTAAGTTTGTGATGTTCACATAAACTTTCCTACGTTTCTAATAATAATAAGTTGTACGCCATTAGACCACAGGGGATTGGGGATTATGCTTGTGTGAGGAGGAGTAGAGCCGTGATATGATCACGCGAGCAATGTGTACATAGGATATCAATGAGATATCATCGGCGATCGATAGCGCAGATCGTCCTATTGATCCCCGCGGCTTATCTAAGCTTGGATGCGCAGGGCCGTTCAACTCCCGTCCCCGGGACGGCCCTAGTCTCCAAGCACACCTTCGGTCTGCTGGCTAGCCATGTAATTAGCCTAAAATAGCTTTTTTTTGGTCAGGTGAAGGTCACAATTGACTATACTTAACAGCTGGCTAAATGGCTTAATTTTGTCTCCATGTAAATGCGTCAGATATAGATGTACGTCCATGCCATCTATTAATTGTTTCATCCTAATCAATTCAATTAGACATTGTCTCCATCTGCCTTATATACTTTTTATACACATACATGCTGTCTATGGAGACCCTTAAAGACTACACTGTGCTTTTCGCGTGAACAGAAAATGATCCTAATTTAGCCAGCTGGAGCTGGGGAATGAGACAGTAACATGTGCAGCCTTGTTTTCACTTTGTTTCAGTCAGCAGAGGTGTATTGTTTGATGGCATTGATATTTAACACGACTAGTGACTAGTCGAGCCATATCTGAACTTCTGTAAATACGCAGATTCAAAACACACACCAAATAAATGTTTCGAGTTTTGTTTGGAATTTTATTATATTACTCATAGCATTTTAACAAAATATCACTTGTAGATCAAAACTTTGTCAGTTACAAATATTTATCCCTGAATAGATATTCACTCTCAACTTTCACCAGAAATCTAATTAGTGTCAAAAAATTCAAACTAGTCGACTACAGAAAGACTCGTCAACTAGTCGGCAGTGTTATCCGACTATCGCCTGGTACAAAATCAACAATGCCGAATTGAAACATTTTGATTTTACGTTTAAATTTCACATTTTCGTCTTGGTTTGAAACCAAATTATCAAAACTTAACTCCAAATAAGATGTGAAAATTGTCATAATCTTGTGTTGCCTTGTGTTCTAATGAGTTAAGTAGTTTGGCTGGTGGCCTTCACTCTCACCCCACACAGTGTACGCTCATGAGCAAAATTTTATGTACCAAGCGCGTCAATGCACTGAGAGGATTGCAGTGATCATGCTCGTCCATAACAGAAATTAAGGGATTTATTTCCGTGAAATACCATCTATATTTTAAAGAAAACTTTAGATTTTGGAATGATACCCTACAAAGGAAAACCTATATAAGACATATCCACAGATAGGTGGTACCCGAAACGAAGCTAGCTAAAAATATGACCGAAAGTAAACAGTCGCGAGAAACAACCAAACACGTACAAAGTAATAAGTGGAGTGAATATTAAAATGAATGGCATACTCAAGGGAAATCACATTGTTAGAAATACGTGTGTTATTTGCATTATTTCTATAATCAAATGAGATTGAATATCTGACAACAATATTAACAATATTGACATTAAT
Source organism: Haplosyllis anthogorgicola (assembly GCA_038406195.1). NCBI lineage: Eukaryota > Metazoa > Annelida > Polychaeta > Phyllodocida > Syllidae > Haplosyllis > Haplosyllis anthogorgicola. The sequence goes on from JBCAUI010536660.1 coordinate 5,632, forward strand.
TGTTAAACAAATAACATTAGTTTTGGAATGACATTACCAGCATTTCTGAGTTCGGAAAATTCTCGAAATTTTATTTTATCGCAAACTACAGCCTGACCATCTAGACTTTTCTCAGTTTAGTTAAAACGTACCCAGGTCACCAGTGCTTGTCTGGGTATGTGAAAAGTGTGGCCGGTGGCCGCTAACGTAAAGTTTACATTCGTATTGAGCGAAAAGTGGGCGAAAAATTCAGAAGTAACTCTGGGGATTACGCAAAGTGAGAAAGCACGCTAGCGACAGATCTACCCTGGCTTTGAAACCCATGGGCACAGTCGCCTCAAGTCCGAAATGCATGGTACCAGTGTCCCCAGTAATGAACTTGAGTTCACAAAAATGTTTATTTAAAAACATAATATAACGCTACTTGTTATTCATCCTGTATTTAAATAAATACTTCATGAAAGTCATAATATCCTAGATAAATGTGTACCCAGAACCCAGAATAGACAGATTTACAGGCGCGACAGCAAAAACGAAACAAAAATATCAGTTTAAGGAGAACTATGAAATTTCTTGCACCGATATATTTAAAGTTGGTAATTATCAGCCATGCTCAGACTTATTTTTCATATTTGCAAATTGCTTAATTTTGCACTGAAGATTTTACGTTTACTTTATTATTCAAGTTTCATACACAGTTACTTAAATTGCCCATTAAAGGCAGTATCCTTTATTCATGCGCTCCACATGTTTCAACTGGTTAATATTTCACAAAGAAATAGTTTAATAATAGAACAGTTCAATAACGCTTTTCTATGCGGTTATTGATTGACGGCTATTGAACCGAAAGCCTTTCATCTTGTGGAAACGTGTCTAATCGATTTAAATGGTAAAAGCATCCTGTAGTTAGAGTGGCAGATAATGTATTTCTACCTGAACATAGCTTGTTTACATCCAAAGACATTTACGTTATTTCAAGGCAAAATGCAAAATTTTTATACGAGAAAATATTTTTACTGTTTCTGAGATATTTGTATTTTGAACCTTCGGACACAAAAAAATCTTCCCTTTAAAATAATTTTTTCACTAATACACATCTTGTAATTGGCAGTTTTACAAAGTGAATCAGGAGTTGACACTTCATAATACTAAACAAACTGGTTGAAAAATCATGAGCAGAAAATTATATTTGCATTACTTCCAAATATCTTGGAAATTAAATGAAAGTGACTTGAGACTTTCTTTGCATCTGATCTATTGAATTGTTTGCATCACAATACGAACAGTCACCATACAGAATGCAGTTTTTAAATTGAAATATTTGAATTGTTTGAAGTTGGTAATGTAAATATTTTAAACCAAAACTGGTAAATTTCACATTGCATTTCTATGGTTCTATGAACTTGTACGATCCAAAAACATCTTAGTGCTCAAACTAGGGGCGAATCATGGTTTCCCATTTTACGTACATAAATTCTGCGCTGTTTTCTTTAGCTACAGACGTTGCATTGTGTAACGCGGTCAGCCTTTACCCGTAGGGCGTTTGCGATGTTAAGTGATTAAACAAACAACCTCTTATTTAAACGATGTGTAGCTTTATTCGCCAACAGACTGAAGATTTCTCAAGCACAGAAATATACCCTGTAAGATCATACAATTCATTTAATAACTTGCATTCACATTGAGCTTTGATCAGCATTTACAGTTGAGCACCAGTTAATGGGTTTATCCCAGGTTTTACATGTATTTACTCTATCAGTTCTTAGCTGTTCTTTAATAAATATCCATTTAGTAATATTCCCTTGTGTTTACTGTTTACTTTTGCTAGATTTACCCTCCCTTATAGTTACAGAATGACAGTCACCTGTGATTCTAAGCCAAACAGTATGAATTGACATGTGTTCTCTTCAACAGACTCTGTCCCTCTGAGAGTTCCAATGGGGATGCGTCTTTTTTGTAGGGATTGGCTGGGGGCATTTATGATGTCATAGATCACATGATGTTGTGACATCACTTCCAGTTTGCAGTACCATACATTTTCCCACAATTTCACTAGAATGTCAACCACGATTTCCCACAATATGACTTCTTACTTTTTGGAAATACTACAACTCGTCACACTGAGTTTATGAGGAAGAAAGAACGATAAAAACTGAGAGATTTGGCGAGATTTGTTCGGTTGACTGTGACGATAAGCGAGGTAAAGACTTCAGTGGACGTATTCAGATCCTAGGCAGTGGGAAATAGTACAAACTATGCAGAAACTAATAGCGTTACCTAACTGACTGTAAACAGCAAAAGTGCACTGCTTGGGTTGTAATGCATTATAGTAGATGTGTTTGTTTATTCTTACTTTAATTTGTCTAGTTAGACAGGAGAAAAGTTATTTATTTTAGTAATTATATTGTTTCCAATGTGTAAAAATTTAACCATTTTCAGTAAAAACTGTTTGAATATACTGATTCTAGTTATCATTACCTAGATTAGTAACTTTCAATTCAATCCAAATAGACAAATAAGTCAGGGTACGAGAGATAACCTGTCGGTGCACAAAGTCTCATGCCGTATTTTTTACCAACTATTAAGTCTCTCTACTTTAAACCAAAATGACCCCTTAAAGCTTGGCTTACTATTACATAGCAGGAGGAGAAAACCACAGATCCTTTTCCTAGATACAGAAAGATGAAGTACCCTTTATCGGGCTTTCGGCTCACAAATGTACTGGGTTGTTTGCAGAGAACTCTCGCAGAGCCCCCTCCCCTACCTCCTTATCGCGCCTGGAAGGACTGGCGCTTCATCATGAAGCTACAAGGCTGAAGCAACACGCAACAGTATCAGACCACACAGCTTCAGCAATGCTTGTCTGCCCTGGTCGATAGCTGCAGCTAGTTCACCCTGCCGAATCGCAGCTTCACGCTGACGTCAACAGTCAATTAAATTTTAACTAGCTACATAAGGAATTATATTCAGTGCATTGAGTAATTTAGTTTAGCCGACAGTTTTGGGAGGGGGTGGAACTGTTGGAAAATACTATATTCGATTTCTGTGGTACCACCTCTGTGTATGAAGGCGTTAATTTCAAATCAATTGGAGGCTGAAATTTCTAGGGAATTTCAGTTTTGGAACAATAGCCTAGCAAAGGAGTAGCGTGGAAATTTTTTGTTCTACCTTTTGTTCTGTACGTTTACAAAATAATAGGACTTTCAGGAGCTGGGTTGAGATCGAAAGACTAAGATGCAAAATGAGAGTTAGAATTTAAAAGTTAAAAAATCTAACTACATCCTACTGACAAGGAAATACTTAGAGCACTTACTGTAAAATGGAAGGTTTGTAGTTGCCATCCCCAGTTAGAAGACCAAACCACTTTTAGTCGATTAGGAATCAATCCTTTTACAGGGAAGTCAGTCTGGTATTGGATTGACAACAGAAACTCATGTCTTTTCTTGCATGGCTCTTGGTTTTCAGAACAACAGGCTCTTTTCTTCGAGTGTAAAATACAGCAAGGAATTCTGTCGCTGCAAAATAAAATCAAATTAAGGAGCTTAAAATAATATAATGTAGTGCTAACAGCACGATTTTGTTTACCTTTAATGGGCCATATTGATTTGATACCTTTCTGCCTCGACATGGTGTAATGCTGGTAGAGGCATTGGTTGTGGTAGTTGTTGGAAGTGCAGCTCCATTCACTCTCCCAGTGATTTACCATGTAAACCTCCTACCAGCCTTATCTGTCTTCAGTCTATGTCATTGTTCCATGTAGAGGAAGAGCCAAGCCGACCGCCATCGCTGCCTTGTGACCGTAACATAACCGAACAGATAGCACAATGTGGCTTCACAAAATAGACTGATGATACTAACATGATGGATAACACTGAAACAAAGCGATGTCATCAAGTACGAAGATAAACACCTCTAAAAATGTTGGGCAACACCCAGTTATTAATGATTTTTAGGTAGAGGCTATGCTAGTGATACTGGTTGTGGTGGTGATGGAATAAAAAATCCACAACTACAGAGATAATGCTCCGTTTCTCCCAGGGATTTGGATGTGATTTAGTACATGATGTTGGCAAGTGACTTTGAGCAAGGATAAAGTTATTCAATACCCCGAGCCTCGTGATTTTGTGGATTTGGATATGAGCCTGCATTAAGAGATTAGGAATTCGTTTCGATTCGGGAGGTGTTTTTTTTATGCTGAGGACAATGGGCAATACAAACAGTGTTTATGACGAACAATGTATTTAACAGTTAAGTATCTGCCAAGCAATTTGTATTGTATTGTTTTCTGATGAGGATAACTAACCTACAACACTGAAGGAAGCAATAGTGAAAACATATCACTTCCAAATATTATTAAACCTTTGTGAAAAGCGAACTTGCAATTTAGGCCTATTGCCCATTTATCCATAGGACTGGTTCTTCCATTGTACAGTGCATTTTACAACATTTCATACTGGTAATAAGGAATATTATTGTTAATAAATTAACAAGTAGAACATTTATATTGACAAAAGAAGAACAACTTCATTTACAGGAACTAGACACTATGTGATGCATTGAAAAAGTTCAGCTCTGCATATTAGACATGGAAAGTTACTAAGCAGAAAACAGCATATCAAAAGGTTTTACCAGTGAAAGCAAAGCAATATAAATGTCAATGCCAATCATATCATACAATATTCATTCACATCTAAGTGGAAACAGCTCAATTTGGGAGCATTTTACATGCTTAATAACGATTTTGCGATTTTTAAATGTAACGGAGAAAAAAATGTCAATAACTTCGGTGTAGGACTAATCGAAGATACAGTTTTCAATGTTTACAAGAGGAAATGAGCTGACACCCCTATAATGATGAGGGTGACTCCGAAATGAGCTCGACCAATAACCATGACGACCGAATTGAGGTGTTATCCGTGCCTGACGAGCCTGACCTGCCACCCCCACCCTCTGTCGCGCCCATACATTTTACCCCTGCGGACAGACCCACTGGACTACAGAGAAATGGACATGCGAGGGGACACAGGTTAGTTTAATTGTTTTTATTTATCTTTTATTCCACAATGGAATTCTAAATGTAATCTTACCTCTATGTCCTTTGTTTTTGTATAATTTAATTTTGATGGTTTGATGGTACACTATTTAAACGTAGAAATTGTCATCTGCACAATGAACAGACATTTCCATGTTTGATGTAACAGATACTATCACAGCTTTGAAAGTGTGTAGCTATCATTAGGCTTGTCAACAAGTTAACATACCACTTGAATATGCATTCAAATATTCTAGGTGACACAATTTTAATTTTGGATAATTGGCACATCATCATACTACTAATAAATTTAAGAGGCGGAATTGTCATGTTCCCAACGGGGGGGGGGGGTCTGTCTGCAGGATGACCTGCCAGCCAATGAGGTT
>JBCAUI010536671.1:0-11027 GCA_038406195.1 Haplosyllis anthogorgicola
TTGTCGAGGTGCGCCTCGTTTTGAGTTCGGTCGAAGCACTTGATATTCGTATCGGGTGCGTTTGATTATGTCCCCTGCAAACGGGCCTGTTTAATTCTAAGTTTTTCGAAATAATAAACCTGGCAGTTCTGACATAATTATTGTAAGAGTAACTCATAACGATGATTTGCTAACTAAATAATGGACTTTAAAAAGGTCACTTTTAAGTTTTTAATTTTATGTAAATTTACCAATAATCGTCTAATTTTGTCTGCCGAACCTGCCAGATTAATAAATTCGAAAAATAAAATCCTGAATTGAGTTATGCATTACTTTGGTTTTTTACTAGCTGACAGCCTAGAACAAATTTCCTTTCAGTTTCTGATTATTTCTTCTGTGTAATGATTTTTGTTGTGAAAGTCCTGCCATGATGACCATCTGTTGCTTCTGTTCAGAACAATTATGTTATATTTGCGTCGATACTGTCCTTTTGTGTTCTATTTATTCAGCCTGTCACACTAACTTTGAGAAAACTTATCCTCAACAGCTTTGTTTCGACAAGATATTATCTGGCCAATTTCTTTATTTGTTTGAGGATGGAATTCCTATGAGTTTCGGAACAACGGAGGGTCAAATGGAGGTAAATAAATGCGGTAAATAAATGCTGTAATGCAACAACTAAAGTTTATCATACAAATACCAGGCGAAAAATCAGATCAATATTTTAGTTGAGACAAGACCAATGTACCGCAAACTCGCAAATGTACTAAATTGCACTCTAACTTGTTAACATGCAAAATTTGTAAATTTCCATTAGAAATTCAGTGGACTGTTACATGGCTGACAAGCTCACATATTTACCACCATGACCTAAAATTGTCTGGGTGATTTTCTGTATTTTTGATTCCCTCACGTTTATTTTCAAGCTTCTGTTGGGCTTTAATTTTGTTAAGAAAAGCCAGTGATAAGTAATCAACCAGTTCACAGACAGTGAGAACAGAGGCTCCCAGCAACAGTCCGAGAAATCCTCCAATTTCACTTAGTAAATTGAGAAACTCAAACGCGATGTTCTGTTCTATTTCTTCATAACTCAACTCCTGGTAGAATATGTCTATCTGCATAAAATTATTCCTGAAAATAATGCAAATAATCTATTCAATTTCACTGAAGGACGTCAAATAAACAGCAAGACTAAAGACTTTAATGTTTTTAGTTGAGACAAGCCTAATATTTTCCAAAATTCTCTAAAATTTGACAAAGATAATGCTATACACACATGAAGAATTCCGTATTCATCTTTGTTGATTCCTTATACTCCTTTAAGTCTTCACGCATATTCCCTATCTGAACCAGTACTTCATCAACTGCATCAACAATAGTTTTGTCCATGTCGTCAATGGGTTTCATCAGTCTCAGGTAAGTTTCTGTCACGAGTGTCATGATCTTCTGTTTGCTGTTCTCCTCAATTGTTTCTAGCAAGTCTTGTATTTCGGTGTCGTTTATCTCGCTTGCAGCCTTTACCAGTTCCAGCTGGTAAATGTTGTAGTTATTTATAATTGGTAAATTCATGTTTAACAGTTTACCATACAGGGCATGTAACCTATCTCTTCCCTTAATCATTTCTTCGTTATAAGCTTTAATGGCGTCTGCCATTTCTTTGTTGATGTCAGCCAAAACTTCCACTGCTAGTATAAAGAAAGGTTTTTCAAATTCTTTGGCAAGATTCAATTTTTCGATTGTTGTGTCAAGATAATTGGCAGTTTTGCTGATAGTAGGATTAATTTTATGAGTGACTTCCTTATGTATGTCCTTAAAAAGTTCTGTTAGCCAGTCAAAGTGTCTCAATGCTGCGTCATTTTGTACCATAACTGTGCCAAATTCCGCAATGATTTTGCCTCCCTCTTCTTTGACTTCATCCCCTAATTTATTAACCCATTGGCAAGCTTTTCTGACTTTACTGTTCATTTCATCGAGTTGTTCTTCATTGTACTGTGCTACCTTCGGGTATAACGATTGGAAATGCTTGGTAAAGTTATATGCTTCATTGTAAGAGTTTGTCCCTGTTAAATTGGCCACAACGTCCAAAACTTTTAGAAACAAGTCCTCTATAACAGTAACTTTTGCTTCGTACTGTAAACAAGCCAGATGTGATTCCACTGAACTGAGATTAAACGTAACATTTGCGAATACGTCCTCAACTTTTTCCAGATATGTCGCCAGTCTGGTTTTGAATTTATTCTTTCTGTAGTACGTCAAGTCATAGTCCAGCAATCCAGGTATGATTCCACTGACACTGTCCTTCAGTTGTTGAAAAGCTGAGCTACACTCAGACAAATCATTTACTTTTTCCCAGGGGTATTTACTCAAATCTTTCGCAGCATCTATTACATTTGATCTGTTATCCCTGGCTTCGTTGGTGTTGTTTGATAAATCAGAGTGTATTGGCGTGTAATGCTCTGAAATGGAGAAAAATAGATCAGATCTATTATTGAAATGAATCTTGAGAGAAAGATAATACTACCAAAAATAACTTCTAAGGACACAACCAGGCGTAACGCTCCCTGTGTACTACCTGTGGTTGTATTACTCATTTCAAATATGTAATCCTCTGTCGAATTCACCATGAACCCATCGTCTTTAAAGGTTGTATCAGTCACTGTGAACCGCCAAACATCACCTGTGGTTGTGTCACTCAGTGTTGACCCATCACCATCTGTGGTTGTATCACTCATTGTGAACCTGTCACCATTTGTGGTTGTATCACTCAGTGTGGACCCGTCTTGGATTGTATTAGTCATTGAGGGTTCATCACTAGTCATGTCAACATCTGTGGTTAAACTATTTAATGTTGAAATCTCTTCATCCACTTCATCTCTAGCTGAATGGACAATGTGATTAGCAGCCTGGTCAAGGTTTTCCTTATTTCCAGGAAATTGTGAGGTATTACAGAAGGTGAAGAAATCCAAGGTTTTAGATGAATTTCCTCCATTTTCAAACAACATGCCTTCCACGATAGGTTTCACGTACCACGTCCACATCCCCATGAAGTTCGGATAAGTTTCCATGTTTGCTGCGTCGGTTGTCCTCTTTATCAAACCTTTAACTCTATTTTCTTCATTCTGTGGTGGACAAATAAAATTTAAATCAAAATCTTTTAAAAACAATTTTACACAGATTTCAGTCGGAAATTATGATTCAAATTAAGATTCAAAATCTTTCTTCACCTCCAACATGTGAAATAAAAAAACGACAATCGTGAGAACTGGAAACTTCGTTACAATTCTGCGACACATTCCTGATCATTTTACCTTCAAACATGATGCGTGAATAAAGCGGACAACCTTAAATCTATGTTAATTTTACCATAGATTAAGGAATTATTGTAAGCTAAAACCTAAATTCTAAATCTATTTTATTGAAAACATAGAATGTAGATTTAGGTTTTAGCTTACACTAAATTCATGATCCATAGTTTGTTAAATTTTATTTTATAGAATGTAGATTTAGATTTTAGGTCACCCCAAACCCACTATTAATCGAGGTTTTTACTAATTCATTTTTATTTGCCTAGTTCACCTAATTCGCCTAATTTTATCGATAGCATAGTTTCAATTAATAGTAAACATTCTAATTTTAGTAATTTTACCATATGTCAGATTTTTAACTAAAATAAGTATGAAATTATACTAAAGATAATAGCCATACAAATTTTAGTTTTACTGTTTTTGGTTTAATTACTAAAATTTGTTTTTAAACCAGACATATTGGATTAGGTGAATTAGGCTTATCAGACTAATTAGGTGAAAAATTGATTTAGAAAAAAACCTCGAATAGTTTGTAAATTCATTTTATAGAATATGAATTTTGGCTTTCGGTTTCTTCAATTCTTAATGGATTGAAACCTAAATCTATATTTTATGTTCTCAATAAAATAGATTAAGGATTTAGGTTTTAGATAATACAATCATTCCTTAATCTATGGTAAAAAATGACATAGATTTGAAATTTAACACTTTACACGCGGACCAAACATTAAAGCACAGTGCAGAAAGCTATTTTACAGAATATTGTTACAAACTTGAAAAGGATTTCAGAAGTTTGCGATTACACGCGCCTTACTGTCACGACGGGGAGTATTTAAATACCCCGAATGGACCACCAAAAAGAAAGGCAAAATATCTGATCAAATTCTTACCGTAGGTACTCACATTTAATAGATCTTCTGTTAACAAGTTTGGTGCCTTGTATTCTGTAACTACTGTACTGAAGTTCTGCATAATACGATAGGTCTCATTGAACTTTAGCTTCAGATATCGCATACTGTCTAGCAGTTTTGTTATTTGTATGTTGTCGTAATCAATTATATCCTTGACAACCCTTTGTGACGTCTCCAAGGCGTTGTGAAACTTTGTCTAATAAAACATGGCATGATCATTCATTTTTACAATGCCGTTCATCCAGTTTAACAAAAATGTTCATTGTACTACCAACAGAAATTTATGCCTTAGTGTTTTCACATCATGAAATTAATTTTAAAAGTTTAGCGCCCCGGAATAATCGAATTTCATGCTGAACTTATTCAATTCAATTGTTGTCGGATGTTAAACTTTTGATAGTAATTTCGTGATCTGATGTTTAAGAGATAACACCTGTGAGATAATAACATTCCATGCAACATGCCTCAATAGTCGTGTCCCAACTAAAAGATTATTCGGATGTTTTATCTGGTGTTTACATGAAAAATATTTCAGTGAGGCGATTTTAGGGATGACAGGTTAACATTTATGATAACAATGTTCATTGTGTAATAGTTTCAAACTTTTGACACGTAATTGATGAGGGGCATATTGGCAGGAAACCTGGATCACTAGATACTTTCACCATTTACTTACAACTGTACTAATAAACAACAGACTAATTCGTTATCACAAATGTTAACCTATGCAAATACTATGCAAATACGTATCATGAAACTCCTATCAGTTTGGAAAGGCACAAACAAGCGAGAGAGAGCAAAATAATTCCACTCTGTGCTTTTGATGTGCTATTGTTCCAAAATTACAAAAAATTAATTATACATTTCTGGTAGAAGTGATATTGGATAATAAATCATTCTCACTAAAATGCAGACTCTTCTTCCTTCGAGGAAAGATAATGTTATTTTTAAGGTAAAGCACAAACCTCAAGAAGTTTTTTCTTCTCGTCACTTTCAATGATCAGCCTCTTCACATTAATACGTGACAGTTGAGCGTAGGACAAACTCGGTTCGTAACGTACCCATTTACACGGCACCAAACAATGACAATGGCTAGATAGCCGAGACAAATGTTCTAAAATAAATGAATAAGTAATCTGACAATACCTTGATATAACAGATCCTGGGATTTCTCTCAATTTTACGTTAGACAAAATTTACACTGCAAATTTGCGAAAAAAGCACTATTCTATTGTTACTAAATCATATTGTTACTGAATTGACCATCCTCTGGTTGGCATTTTCTCAAAAATATGACAAAACAAGAATGGCCTTGACCTTATACATTGCTGGCAAATATTAGAACATATTCCTGTGATCTTGAACTTGACCCAATGACCTTGGCACTCAGATTTAATGCAGATATTTTAAAGATGTAGCTCCACACGAAAACTTAAATATGTAGGTCAAGCGATTTAAAAGTTATGGCCCTAACTGATAGACACACATACGCACAGACACACAGAAAGGCACAACTGAAAACACTACCTTCCCACATACGCGGACGGTAAATATAAGAGAGCTGAGCATGTTGTGTTACAGCTCATTACTCACCCAAATGCTTAGGAATACAAGTAAATTTTCTTTCCATGTCACAAATTTCCGAGGAAGCTACAAATTACATAAATAACGCCAAAACTTTAATTTCTTAAAATAGAGTTTCAAAGTAGACAGATTAGGACATCATCAAACATCGTCATTACTTACTATTTGCATGTTTGAGTTTTCTCATGTACAAATCATTGCACCCACACGCGTGTACGACCTTTTCTGTTTTGCAGTCCAGTTGACACTCAGACACCGGAACAGAATTTACTTCTGCACACTTTCCATATGGTTCTGATAAACTTGTAACCTAAACAATAAATTGAATATTAGTTAAAAGAGAATGCAATTATATAGGATCAGGGTGTCTCATCAAACGGAGTTTTACTTTTGTATCAAAGACTTAACAATGCACTTGTTTATGTACCTGAATTCTGTTAACACCCACAAGTGTGTGAGTTCCAGGAGCCACAGCAAATCCTTGATCCTTCATCTGAGGTATTTCCCCATGGTAGTGTAAATGTATCTGAAATGACAAAAATATTTGTCATAATGTTACCTTAATGGGGAGGGGAAGGACGCCTGTAGGTGCAGCTTCAGTACACAAAAAGCGTATCAGAACTTTAACACGGTACCTTATGACAGCTCCCTTGCATACCCTTATGAATACAAGTGATACGGGTTTTGCGTAATGTAGGTGATCCTTAAACATTTCAAGGCGCAAATAAGCACAGAAGTGATGTATTTTGGGTGTGATGTGCGAGTTGAAGAATGTATACTCCAATGCATTACAATAAATACCCTTTACCTTGACACCGGCATCATTCTGTGGACCTCCCATGTATTCATATTGTTCAACATTGAGAATTAAACTCAGTCCTGTGCTGGAACCTAAAAAAATAAAATAACATGTGAGAGAGGCCACGTGCAAGCGAGGCTTCTCTTCTTTTACCCCGCTAGCTAGCACTGGCTGAGCCAACATGAATCAGACCAGAGCAACACTGGAGTATTATTCTTACAATCATATTACTAACGAATAACGAATAGATAGCCTAGTAGTGGCATCTTCCTTCTTTCATCAAAAGAACGTCTAGCACCTACTACCATCTTCCAGTCCATTGGATGGACAATTGTTAGGATAATATTTTCTCAAAGGCATTGATGACACCGACAATTTGCCTGGTTACTGGTGCCATTTTAACCAGTATCAAGTCTAATCTTCAACATGGTGGACCACTACGTGGCAGACCCAATAAGGCACACAAACCAATAAAAGGAATAGATTTTTGCTTCGGCCTAACGCAGCAACACGTGGTTTAGTTTACAGGCGGCAGCACCAGACCTGCTGGGGGTTCAAGGCGGGGCTCCAATTAGGTCACAAGTGGAATTTCCCCCAACTAGGGAACAGCGCCTAGTATTTTCAGAAAGCAAGAAATTACAAAGACAGACCTGGTTCCTTTATGCTCAATGCTGGTATGTTTCCATTGAACGTGTAACAAACCCCAAGATCTGTCACAGTGGTCTTAAAATCTTCTGTGATGTTACAAGGATGGCTCTGCCAGGTGCACCTAACATAAGAAATTATTCCTACTATGAACTCATATTTTTATAAGAAAAGTATAAATCTGATGTAATATGACCTTTAAATCTACCTGTCAATAAAATCTTCTTTTTGATGAGCAGTGGACGAAATGAATTCAGTAGTGTTGACAGTAAGATTGAATCCACTCAAATCCGACTCTGAAAAAAAAACCATGGGAGAAATGAACGGGATTGGCTTCATGTTCTTCTTTTCTCAAAACCACAATTACAGTGTATTTGCTGAAATGTAAAGTATAACTGAAGAATTTATTCACACACTGTTAATAAATGTACGTACCAGTGACATCAGAAGTGGAGAATATCCTTTCAATAAAATGATAAAGATCCCAATTCACTGTAGCGGAGGTTCTGACAATGATAAAAATGTTTCAAATTTTAGTAAGAACACGATGAAACCAATTTTATACCATTATTTGCTGGACTGAGCTTTGAAAAATCTAAACGATGTCAGCAAACCACCTATATATATTTAAAGAGCTGAATTTATCAAAAGACAGTCAGCCAATTTAATTTAACTATTTCGTATTCATTATCAGAAAAAAATAGGAACCTTAATTTGTTGTTATACACTCATGATAATTCCTATCATTTTGAAAAGAACAGCACAAAGGAGAGACCGAGATGATAGAAATTACACTCTATAGTATGGAGTGAGTTAATTATTATGGAAAAGGGAAACTACTTCATGAACCGAAAATAACGCAAAGATCCAGTGAGAGCGTTTTCACCTGTAATTATTCTGGTTACATATTGTGACACTTGGAAAATCAATCCTATCCACGTATCTCACTTTTACATCGACATTTGTTTTGTATTGAAAGTAAACAGCAAATCTGCTTCCAACTTGTCCAACGAAGAGGATTACTGCAACGGCCACAACTAAACACCATAAAATCCTAAGTGTTTGAAATGGCCAGGTATTAAATAGATCAAAAATAAATAGATCAATAAATCGAACGAGGAAAATTTTTTATCATGCATCTTTGTGTTGAAAACAATAGTTTTTGTACAAATGAGAGACCCAGCATGAAAATCTACTCTCCCAAAATTAAATCAAATTCAGAGTTGTTCTGTTATTTCCAGATGGTTACCAGATGATTACTACTAAGTAGTCAAATAAACTGTGACTTTTCATTTGTTAAAACCAGGCACATGTCATAATAAATAACAAAGTAGGTTTATGTGTGTCAAGTTAAATTAGGCTTTGTCTTTATATATGTTAATGCACAGTGCGTAATACAAATACCTTCTTATTTTAAAGGGAGTTTTGTCAAAAATGTATCTGACTCCATGAAATGTGGTTGTCTGTGTAAACTCATCCCATGTCGGAACGTCATCCGGCTCATTCTTCTTTAATTCTTGGCCTTGACCTTCATCTTGACATTTGTCTGAAGTAACTTCTATATTTTCTCTCCCCTGAGTTTCAAACTGTAGTCCAGGTGTTTTTTGAGACAACCATTTAAACCCTTTTGTAGTTTTCTTGTCTTGGTCCAAGCCTCTTCGGTCCAACTCCTCGGTATCATATCCGGAGAGAGGTCCAAAGTAATATGGTTCACTGCTGCCCGTATCCCACATTACAACACTGTTGAATCTTAACTAAAATAATGTCTTTATAAACTAGATATATTTTTAACTGTTTTCAAAAATTCCTTTAGAAATCACATTGCCTAGTGATCAAACCAGTGTTACCTGGGAAACTTTGCATACTCCCGTAGCTCAAAAAATTACACTGTCTTCAAACGTCAAGAAATTGAAGAGCTGATTAGGACACACCATCTTTTTCAATAGACATTTAAAAGAGACTTTTAGTGGCTTAGATAATAGAATTTTATATATCTTCAAAATACGTGTAATTTAATAGCTTTTATGTCTCGCTTAAATGTTTCTTGAAATATTATTTAAGACATTTTTGTTTATGTCCAGGTTAACAGAGATTAAATTTTTTCAATAAAATATACCGAATAGGAGAGAGAGTCTTAACTAAAGGATCATTAAACACAGAAAAAAATAAAAAGAAGGAAAAAATCCCGAAAAGCGCTGAACAAACAGTTGAAATACTACTGCGCACATTTGTAGAATGTGTATGAATATATGTTGCCTCCTTTCATCTGGGTATTTTGACAGCTGCGTGTTTGTCTCCTTCAATGTATAAACCTTAAAAACAAAGGGTAACCATGTATCTTCTTTATTCTCTTATCCCACTGCAACATTAGGCTTGTCTCAACTAAAAATAACGCCTCTGATCACTTCATTAACATTGTTACCTGGGATTGACTGATAAAAGGTCATAGAGTTGTGGAATATCTCATTCATATCAAGAAACTCTATTCAGTTTTGGAACAATTAAAAATCAAAAGCACAGCATCGAACTCTTGTGTTTTCTCTCTTGTTCTGTACGTTCCGAAATTTAAAGGAATTTCTTGATTTGCACAATCAATTTATGTTTGATTTGGGTTATCAACCCAATTTCCCCTGTTCTATCCCTTCTCATTTTTGATAGAAGCATAGATGGGCGTTATAATTGTAAATGAATACCGTACTGTAATAATTTATCATTTAAACCCTTCTTCACAAAAAGAATCAGACGTTAGGATACTGGTCTGTAAATACTGACCTCCCTCACACAATAGTGACACCTCCTGTCAGTGTTCAGCTAACCAACCTCAGTGAACTCACAGCTAAACCATAACATAAACACAGTGTTGACAATCAGTCCATGACCCCAGCACATCATAACACTTAACAATTGAGACAATAGGTAGTCAATCTATTTATGGTGTGAAACTGACTCATTCAGCCAGGTCAAGGTATTGATCCATGACTTTATGGCTTTGGTGTCTGTCTATTGTCTTTATGTTATTGCCTGCATGCATCATAAAAAATTGGTCTGATATCAGTTGGAAAATCTGTGAACTAGTCTCCCAGAGTCAAAATATTCTATTTAGAGGCCGTATCCTAATGAAAAACTTCCCTTTTACCTCAACTGGCCAATTAGCACCGTCGGCTCTCCAAGTCCTACTCATCATGCAATGTTTCACACTGTGAGTTACGATGGGGTCTATTGGTCAGTTTGCAAGTGGCGGTTGATACGAAAATCTTGTGATGTATATTTGATTTAATCCAGTTAAAAACGTGAAAAGACAAAGAGACGAGAAGCATATTGTTTTAGTTGAGACAAGCCTACCATCAATTCCTCACATTCGCCATTATTTGTGTTCAAATCTTTTCTTGTGTTGAACATCAAATAATTTACACCTAGGAAATGAGGGACTTTGCAAAAGCACTTATCTACATTGCTAGTGGCTTTGATCATAAATAAAAAGGTTAATACGATTTAATTAGGTGTAACTGGTTACCTATCTGCTTTCTGTTGATATTTTTCAAAGCTGTTGATAACTATGTTAATCACTCTACAAAATCTAGATCTATATTGTGGAAAAAATAGCAGAGACACTTTGAAATACAAACAGTTATTTTTTGTCACCCTTTTGTCTATCTCTTACTATCTGTGTTTGACAAAACTAGAAATCAAGATAACAGTGTATCTTCTCGAAACCCATCCATAACTTGTCATTGAATGTGGGTGTGTTCAATTTGATCCAGCTTTTATACCAGATTTTGGCCAAATCATAAGTTAATTTTAACA
>JBCAUI010536682.1:0-11027 GCA_038406195.1 Haplosyllis anthogorgicola
TGCATCTTAGTTCTCATGCCTATTTTTTATTTTATCTTTGGCAGAGTAATTCATGTCATATCTGCCTCAGCTGTTAATAACTGTTATTAAACTGTAAGAACCAGTGTCCAATGCGGGAATAAACGTTATAGAATGAATATTAAGCTTTCGCTTGCTCTGTACATTCACTCCGCCTCACCACCGATTGATGCTAGTGGACAAATAATTAACTGCAAAATTTAGTTGAGTCCTTTTCAACTTCATTTCGATGTACAGGATCGACGGCAAACTGACATTTAAAATTATCGTGTCCAAACTTTGTTTATTATTCAGTTGCGAAGATAATGTCATCTGATACATCAAAGTTTTACCGTTTTCTGCAATTCAATTAATTTATGCCTGGACAAAATACAAAAAAATTATATTCCAGCAACTCTAAAATAAGCTACCACTTACAAAACGCTTTTATATTGCAGTCATTTAGCGTCAATTAAACATTTTATAAAATATTTAAAAGCTTTACAAGGCTTCTAAAAGAATATTTTACTAAATTAAATAGTTTTACTTTTGTATCATAAACTTAAAAAATAAAAACACACTCAGAAACTATTAACACCTGAAACCAGATACAATTAATGATACAATTTTCAAATGTTTTGATGTAAGATGGAAACAAACTTTTTTAATAGTTAATGTGACAAGATCAATAAAAGTGATTCACACATTAACTTAATCCTAGTATCTTTGCCCATTGCCAAGTGTGTCATGGTGACTGTTGATTTACAGGGATGTAGTTGGGGCATTTCTCTCTCGCAGTGAATTTTTGAGTATCTTACAAGTATCTTCATCCGACTTACTAAGGTCGTTAATGTCCAGTCATTTAGACCTGAGTGAGGACCAATGAAACTGAAATTTCACAAACCAAGTATAAAAGTTTAAATGATTATGTTTTGTAAGTTTAACCATGTTTGTTTGACGAACAGTTGCGTCTGTAAAATGATCTGTAAAGTGCGAATATAAAAAGTCTCGTGATTTAAAAAACGGATAAACTACAAAGTGCAAGCTTCTTGTGCTTGTGAACTTTAATATTAACCAGAAAGTTTCCTTCAATTTAAAGCGTGATCACACAGTCACGGATTCAACACCAGGTAATAAATGCAAAGATTCAGAAGTCTTCTGATAACTCAGGCTACATTTAAAAGCATGTTTCAATATTTTTTAAAGCTTTGCAAAGATCTGGATTGCTAAGTTATATCTTTGAAATGATATGAAATAACTTTTTCATTCAAAAGCTGTGCTTTTGTTGCGCTATTGTTCCAAAACTGATGGAAATTTCTTCCTCTGTATCAGATCTTTTCCAAAGTTAATGGAAAATGTAAGATTTAAAAACGTGCCATCGGGTGAGGATAAATCGTTTTGAGACCAATTGCAATGCGTATATTATTTATCCATATCATTAATCAAACATCGTTATTTTCATCATAAGAAATCTTTCAGTGTGACGCTCATATTCAACAGCTTGAAACCACTCCATTGATTTTCATAGTTTATAAACGAGACCCTTAAACATTAAACTAACCCTTAATCCCTGGTGGAACCTGTGACAGTACCTAACCATAAGGGCATTTAACCCAAACTGCAGCTTTTGGGTCCACAACGGGAGCCCCAGAAATTCCTATCAATTTGAAAATGTACAGAACAAAAGGAAGAATAAACGATTTCCACGCTTTGCTTCTGATGTGCTACTATTCAAAAAATTGGTAGAAATGTTATCTTCTGAAACCTGGAGATACGTAAAGATGAAACTAGATAATACATGCATAATAAAGATTTAACCGCATTGATGAGAACTTTGTTTAAAACTTGCTCCGATGGATATTTGCAAGACACCGCATTGTAATTTTATTTTTGTAAGTTATCAACAATGTGTGGGATAAATCTGTAACGACATCTCGGTCGCTCCGGAAACCGACATGACTCACCATCACCTGCTCTCACCTCAGCGGAACATTAAACCTCATGAAGTGAAAGAGAAAGGTGCGACGAGAATGTCATTATTGTTTCCCAAGTGTCCCGTACAGACAGCAAAGTTGACAAGTAAATAACAGAAACCGACAACTCGGGGCAGCTTCAAAAGTCGACCGTGGGAACTGTCAATGAAATAAGTAGGCTTTGCTGACTTTTGAAAAGATGTTGCTACCTCTGTATAGATTTCTCAGATTTCGTCCCTTTTTAATTAAGTATAGTTACTGTGTCTCATATAAACGAAATGCATCTTTTGGATTTGTTTTTTTTACTCTTTGGAATAGACAGGGGTTTACCTGCATTGATAATGTACATATCTAGTTGTAAAAAAAGTTTGAAGGGAGCTGCATTATACCTGTGTGCCACCGTGTGTTTGATAAGTTGTCTATCAACAGATACACATTTGTAACTGTTATTCGTTACAAATACGGCACTATTGCCACATAATTTAACCTGTTATCCCTAAAACTGGGTTCATTGAAACAAATGAAAGTAAACACCAGATAAGATATCTAATGTTTTAGTTGAGACAAGATTAATGAAAGATTACTGTCAGTTGTAAAGCAGTTACCAACATGTAACAGACTAGAACTATTTTACACTAACGGTGTTAGTAACTGCGTTTATTGATAACACCGAATGCTTTACAACTGACAGTAATCTTTAATTAATCTTGTCTCAACTAAAACATTAGATATCTTATCTATCATTTTGTGTTTTGAATCGGACAAAAGAACCTATTGTTCCCAAAATGTCATTTCACGGTCTGAAGTCATCGTGATATTTAAATTTCATTACAAAAAATAATTGAAGGCATCAGGTGTCTTATGCAATTTTAGTCGAACTTTAAAACGAATAAGATGGGCGCGGTGGGAATAATTAACATGAAATTGACTGTTATCTCATGATTTTCTTGACAAACATAAAAGGAACATGTTGAGAATGTTCATTCAGTGAATGTTATGTAGTGTTGGAGTGTTTCACTTCTGGTCAATTAATTGTTAAACATAATTTTGTTATTTTCCGACTGCTACAGTTCTAGAAAATCCCATCATTCGGGAATCCGCCAACTTACACATTTGAAGCGCATAAAGGCGTGAAATTCTGTTGTTTTAAAACTGATTTTCATCCTAAAGATTGATCCATGGTTCAACCAAATTAATTCAAGTGCGTAGCATAACATTAGACACCAAGAAATATACCCATGGTTTTACTAAAGTATATAAATTTAATGGTGTAGCTTGAGACTTTTGATACTTTAGGGTTGTTCATCGCTACGTGCATCTGGTATTATTTTGGTTTTAACGCGTAAATAAGTTCTTACATCTGGCTCACCAGTTATCTCATCTATTATTCAGAAAACTATATCATTGTTATTGGGAGGAATCATGAAGAACATTGTTGTTGTTGAATGACCTCCTCAGTCTCCTCCTGATAACATGTATCTTTGTTATTGTAGTAGACCTTGCTTCTTCTGCGGTCACCAGGAAAGTGTTCTAATCTCAGGAAAAGCTGTCCGTCTTTTGGAGCAAACATAACATGTATTAACCGAAGCAGAAGCTGCACACTGCTACAGTAGAGAGGTGTATACAAATACTGGCGCCATAAGTAACGTTCAACATTTGATGAGGTCTGTTAGAGTATCAGATAAAAAGTTAAGTTTTCTCTGAATTGTCTTTCAAGAATTAAAGCCTGTCATCCGTCAGCACAGCTAAAGGCTAAAAGGATGGCGTTAATGCTTCATTTGAATTTCAATTGAGGATGGGCATGGATGAGAGGTTTATTTGAAATATCAGTGACTCTATTTTCGAGAAAAAAAACTGCATTAAGCAATGCACAAAAGGCTGAAATTTCAAGAAGTAGTATTGCAAATTCAAACTCCAGGAAATCAAGAAGAAAGAATACAAATTAATAAAGGAACTTGATGCTAAGAGAAAAGATCACACAACTTACACTTCTGGGCTCAAGGCTCACTTAAAGAAACTTCAGTTTTTGTTTTTTTGCAACGCGTATGTTCCTTTTACAATGCATCTTTACAATATCAAACTATTTCAACAAAGTGAACTGCAAAACAACTTCATAGTGTAATACACTTTGGATAATCTCTGTGAATCCCACAAAATGCATCTGCTCCTACTTTATATTACTGGATATTGCAATGTTGGATTGGCGTTTTCTTTAATTTCAAATAAGTCACTAGGATATAGTCCAAAATATCTGCACATTGCTGGATTATTCCCCGTGACACCCAGGGACAGTCCTGAGGCACAGCTTGGATTAGGAGTTATACCGGCGGTGGAGTTAGCACTGGAACATGTCAACAGCCATTCCAGAATACTGCCAGGTATCAAACTCAACCTCACCTGGAGTGACACAAAGGTAGGTTACCCTCTTAGGGTTCATAGCCTACACATATCCATTTACATACAAATGGGCGTGTGCGAATCAACTTTAAAAGGCATAATACAATAGCCTCCTGATTAGCGTAATTGAAAAAAGTACATTCATTGTCCTTGACTTCTACTCCGCAACTATGTTTGAATGTATTCTGTGTACTCATCATTTTATCCTGTCTTAACAAGTATTCAATACAGCGAAACCTGCTTAGAGCGATATTTCTTGACTCGTTTCATTGCATTGATTGAATTGTTTTCCACTCCCTCCGCATGCATTTGATAATATTTTTAAACTTTAATCTCAAACTCCATTTACCTCGACTTTTTATGGGTTCCTTGGAAATTGAGCTAAGTAGGTTTCACTGTATTGCTAAAAGGCATACAATAGTACAAGAGATTCCAAGCCGGGCTGTTACAGTTAAGTACAAGCAAGTTTTGACACCAAAGGTACCGACAACTATTCCCTCAGCAACAGGTGGTAGAGACACGGAATCTGTCTGCCCAGACACTTTCTATCTCTATCACAAACTACTGAGGAAAAATTACTCCGTGTATATCCACTTGGGACGATAGTTTGTAAAACACTAAGTGTAGACAAAACTGTTGGTGCGAATGATTTTGCCAAGTATCGATAACACATAAATATAATATTCAAAGCATGATTTAGCTTTTTTTATTAGAAGTGGTATAAAAGTATTGGTATGTAAGGCCTGAAGGGTATCGCCAGATGAATTACAGTTCCGCACATTAGGAAATTGTCGGTACATTTGTTACACAATCTTGTTTCGGACCTTCTGTTTGGAGGGGTAATCAGTTTTGAAAAGGATGAATCTGATTTGCGCTGTCTCTGTCTAATTTTGGTTCATGACTTTATTTTTCGCTGATTCTCATTATTTGGTAAATGTATACATTAATTGATTTAAAGAGTATGAAATAATGAGAAAATAACCACAAAAATCCGCAGGAAAGTTTTGATAAACTAAAGTACCTTTTGGAAATATAGGCTTAAAATAGAGAAATAAAGAACAAGTGCGTTTCAGAGCGGTAGATTGTTAACTTGTAGTTAAACAGTTCGGGGACTCACAAAACAAAATAAATTTTTTGTGAGATGAAAAATGCAAACAGAAATGCAATCCACTAATTTTAGCTTATAAAAACATATTTTTGCATAAAATAGCAATAAGAGTTTGATTTTGGAATGGTTCAGCATACAGTTGGAATCAAACACATGTTTGAACTGACCTGAACTAGTTGCAATAACTTAAAGGTAATTAGCCTGAGCAACACAAACATAAACTAAACTCAATCTACTAATTGCCCAAATATTATTGCCCGAGTTGTCATTTAAGGTGCGCTTAATGGCTGATTAGTCTGGGTTATTATACACCTGGGATCGTTTGCGACACTTTTATGAGATCCAATATTAATTCAGGTATTATCGAAAGAGACAACATAAGCACCAACATGACAGCTGTATTGATTTACGCATCCTGTACCTGTTTCCCATACGCTTTCCTTAGTAAATGCCATAGAAAGTAAGGCTATGCTGATCCCTTCGGAGGTGCCTAAAATCACGATCATCGATGACAACCTATTTGAAGTCAAATTAATCGATGATTACATAAATTTCTGTATAAAAAATAAAAACTACATAAAAATTCCATCCCTACAACCATGATCATTAAATTTGTCCAGCATGCAGAAAATGATGTGTTTTCATTGTACCGACGATCCAGATATCCAATCGATTACAGTTGTCCGATCATCGATGCTAATTTTTTTTCTGATGACTCAGCCTAATTAAAAGTACAAGTAGGTGCTGCGACGAAATAGCGGCAAAGTTATCCGTCCGTGTATTTCTTGTCATCATACATGTTGTACCAGGACTGCGAGCGCGCGGTCTCAGGAGCGTGTATCATTCCCTGGCCATGGCTCAGGAGCACTCACCACTAAAGTAGAGGTGGGTCATCAGCCCAAAAAGCTATCATTGATCATTGAACCACTAAAATCAATCAATTTTCTGATTCAATATCAGATTTACTTTGTATGGTAAAAATATACAGATATGTGAAGAATTGCCCCCTCCCCACCAAAGAAAATTGTTACACATTTAAAGGAACTCATACTAATTTTTCATTGCATCCTTGATGTTTTCATTGAACCAATAATATAGATCTCCAGCATGCTTTACTTCCATTTGTAAATCTTAATGAAGACAAAAATTATTCACTGAATTCATTTGGAAAAAGTCAAATTTAATTTTAATATGCACCTAAATTAATTAGTGTCAAAGATCCAATGATAACAGTTAGAACTGATTGTCCTGATTATTTTCAATTCACCGATCAATACATCAGTATTCAATTCTACACTAATTGCTCACTCCCGAAACATGGTCGCGTTTGAGCCTGTTACAACGTAATGGAATGATTGGGATATAGCAGAGTACCTAATGACCCAGTAATTTGTTTAAGTACAGAATATGCATACTGAATTGCTGCTCTCTGCATTATTTCCATTAGAGCTTAGTAATCTAAGCAGAGTTTTCCTTCTATCATGTGGAGTTTATTAATAAACGTGACATTTTCTAACAAAGGGGACTGTAAAAGGACTACGTAACAAATCCTTAAGTTTAGAACGGTCCTCCAGAATAACCAAGGGCCCCTTGTGTCCCGTCACTCTGTGGCCTGGTGCATGTGGCTGCCTAAGGTGCTTTCAAGCAGCCAGATAAGGTACCCTTAACTGGGAGTAGCACAGCCTTAACCTGTGCCAGATTAACTGGAGGTGGGGGGAAGGGTTGTGTGGAGCACACCCAGAACCCATGCTAGTTTATCCAGGGAGGTAGGTTTTGAAAGTATGAGTAAATTGTAACAGTCTATTTTTATCCGGTCTCAGTTACGTGCGGCATAACTGAGCCTGGGCTCAGTTATGATCGGAGGACAGCTGGGGCTAAGATCAATTATGACCCCTGGTCTCAAAAGCTCTCATTAAATTTCAATCAATACCAAACTTTAAATAAAACTTCAAGTTGAATGAAAATAAAACTTGAATGAAAAGACGATTAGATGTCACACTTGAATGCACAGGGAAGTTAAGGAAATAAGAGAGGCCTGGCTAGGGCAAAGCCCTTAAGGGACCCCTTAACTCCCAGGCCAGGTCTTTCTTGAAATCTTCCCTGTGCATTCAACTGTGATGTTTGATTGCTTATTCATTCAACTGGAAGTGTTCTTCAGTTCAGTTCAGATCTACTCAAACTTTATGAAGTGCTTTTGAAACCATGGATCACAATTGAGCCCAGGCTCAGTTATGCCGCATGTGACCTGTCCCTGGAAGGAGAACGAGGCGCGTAGCTGATCCGGCGCGTGAACAGGACTAGCAGAACGTTACACCGGGAGGCCAGAACCTGGTCGACGGTGGCTCGTCCTAATAAAGGAAAGGAAGCGCCACCGGGTAGGAAACTCCGTGATCAACAAGTGCCATTCTTAGTTTAAACTAGATTGGGTTTATTGTTTACAACGATACTGTTATAATTAGCTTTCAGATCAATGATTCGGTCACTTACATCAATTAAAGCAAATCCCAAGAGACTTTACAGTTTGCACAACTTTTATAATATCTACTACAGCCTGACAAAACACTTGTTCAAATACCAATTCACTGAAATTAATATGTATAATTTGATGAAAAATTCCACACAGTCTGGACTGGTATTGTAGCAGGTTCGTCTCATCTAATTGATCGTAACATTTTATTTTTACCCTAGCTGAAATCCGGATGTGCCACCTACTGGTTGTTGTTGGAACTGAGCAAGGCAGTATGGCTGCCAGAATAAAGTTACTCAGTTAAAACCAAGTATTTGTCTATGTTACACACCGGAAACTATATTAGTGTCTACACACTGATATGTAGGCCTATCTAAATACGTAATTTGAACCTGGCTGACTTTCTGCGTGCGTATATATTGAATAATTCGTACAACGTACGTCCGATATCCTTGATTTTTCAGTGTGCTTTTAAAGTCGTCATCGCCCCTTGTCTTACACCCCTACCCCGCCCCCCCCAAAAAAAAAAAATTCTTAAAGGAAATATTACCAAGCATTTTCTTTTTATTTTATTTAAAAGATGTCGCCCTCATCTAGCCCGAGTTACTGGCCATTTACTTGCTACGCACATTTAATAAACCAGTGAAGCGCTGCGCGTAACGTTGTTGGAGGTCAGGTCTCTCGGACTACCCTCATCGGGGATCTGGTAGACTTGGACACCGGTTCTGCAATTAGCATTCTACAGATAAATCAGGGTTGCGCCAAATCCAGGCAAATTGACAGAACCGACATCTCGCGTTACCAAACGAGATTCTTTGTTGCGCACCTCGTTGGCAAGGACGAAAAGTCGCCCGGCTGGGTAAAATCCTCATTTAATTACTATTTAGAGGTAAGATTATTCACTTGTAGTACTGGTAGTTAATTGAGAGACTTAGAACAATAAATAAACATGAAGAGAATATGTAAAAAGGCTCATAAGCTGAGTAAAATGAGTCGTGGAATATGTGCAGAAATTTTGGACAAGAACCAGCAATCGCATTAGGGAAATGAATCGTTCCTTTTCACCAGGAAGTTAAAATTTTACCAAAAGGGGGAAGATATTGCATTTCAATATCGCGGGAATTGGAGAAGAATAAAAATTGTATGAAACAAAACTTGCTCACTACAGAAAAATGGCCTACACATCTCTTTGTTTGCTCCGGTTTCAGACATGTCACAACCCTAATAGATCTGCTGACGCATGCAAACTGACCTACTTAAAATGTGCTTGAACTGCTTTATAAAGCGAAATTGCACAACCTGCTAGAAGAGTTCTTTTATCCAAACATTGTCTATCGACTGGGGAAGTCAAGAGGTATTGCAAACGCAACATCAGTTTTGTACTTCTGTCATTTTCCCGTAGATACTCAGTAGCCGAAAACAGAATGGCTGACCCCAAGGATGACAAGGATGACGAGAAGGTGTACGGAGGCTGTGAAGGACCCGATGCTGTGTACGTGAAGCTGGTGTCATCAGATGGCCACGAGTTCATTGTGAAGAGGGATCATGCTCTGACATCAGGAACAATTAAAGCTATGTTGTCCGGACCCGGTAAAGAATTACTTTAGTGTACCCGTTTGTTTGTCCGCTATCTGGCTCAAGATGTAACTTTTGAGTACTCCAGATTAATCATGTACTTATGAGACTACTCATAACACCCTCTTGCTGTATTTTGTAAGAATTCTGAACAGAGGTTTCACTGTACATGTAGTTTCTTTCATGACACAGATTATTTTTCTTACAGGTCAGTTCTCGGAGAATGAAACAAATGAAATAAATTTTAGGGAAATTCCGTAAGTAGTTATGTTAAATACTTAAAATCTTGTTGCTGAGTTACATCATCTTAAAAACTGAATTGAACACTCGGTCACTGATGTTGTGACCATTATTCTCGTGCGGTGTGATTCCGGAAGTAAAGGACAGAACTATTTTGAAAACACCCAGCCCGTTTTACAACCATACAAGGCCCTCCCAACGATATGAAGATACGTATTTTCACTTTGCTAGGCTCATTAATATTGTGCTTGGTTAGAAGCTAAACGTCACATGCATACCAAATCTGCGTGTTGTCTAGAGGCGACTTTTGTTAGCGTAACATCCTGCCCTCTTTTTCGCCGAATAACCAAGCGAAGTCTCCCGTCAATCTAGGGACTTACAGCCAGTCTATTTGGTTTACCCATAGCCTTGGTAACTGCATCAGTATAAAGGTCAACCCAGCCAGTAAGCAGCCAGTGCTGCTGGGAACACACAACCACGCACATGTACATATGCTCAGCACTCAATAAAACTGTCTAAGGCAATACCGCTCGTGTCTTATTATTTCACCCTTAGACAGTCTCCTTTTTATGTTTTATGAAATATGTCATCAGAATTCAAATATACATTGGATTGATGGTCCGGTGCTGCACCCTAACGCCCCAAAAAAGAAATCCACATTAGCTTACTGTAGGAGAATCATCACAACGATCATATTTGATTGAAGGATGACATTACTCCTAACACATTTTTATTGCAATGCATTAATAGCGTGCAAAGAATACAGTACTACAAGATAGTGTCATTACATTAATAGGATTTTCTGGTGCTGAGTTTTTTTTAGTACAGATCATTATTGTCACAGTATTACAATGTTAAACAAAAATTTAAATTTTCATTTCAGGTTGTGCCTGTGGTTATGGGTGGCACTGACTACACAAGGGATGCACCTCCCAATTCTGTCATCAATGCAGAGGACTTCAAATTTCCCAAACACCTGGCCGAATATCTTAAAAATCTCAATGAGGACGAACATGCTTACAATGAATATTTCAGATGGAAAAATAACTTTAGAATTGTACCTGTCAAGGAAAGTTTCAAATCAGGATTTTGTAAACTGTGTGAAGTTTTAAATGATGACAATTTTGGAAATAAAACTTACACTGACATAGATTCCTGGTGGGGAAAAACAAAATATTGTGATCTGAATAAATACAGAACCTTAATAAAAACATAAATTTTGAAACATAAGTTGTTACTTTTCCCCACAAAGTCACTTCACAACTCGAAT
>JBCAUI010536693.1:0-23578 GCA_038406195.1 Haplosyllis anthogorgicola
ATCATGTATCTAGGTCATAAATTCAAACACCCAGTGATACAGTGTGCAGGCAAATTTTCATTGTGTGTGTGTGTGTGCGTGCATGCATGCGTGCGTGCATTTTCTTTAAATCAGCACAGGTCCCATGGACCTATTTTTGCATTATATTTTAGTTTATTGGTATCAATTGCCGATTCCGTTCAGCATACCAACCAGTGACTATTTAACATAGAGTCGTTAAAAAATATGCACATTGCTGATTTCAGGTTAGACCATTCATGTGTCCGTACTGTCAGAAGACCTTCAAGACGTCGGTCAATTGTAAGAAGCACATGAAAACACACAGACACGAGCTGGCTATGCAGGCTTTGCAGCAACAGCAAAATAGTGTTGTCACTGATCAAGCAACAGAGGTTACCATCAGTCAGGATGATGTTCCAGAGGTAAATTTGTATATCTTGTGTGACAACATGCGCATGTCTGTAGAATGATAAAAAACCCGAGAAGCATATTGTAACTAATAAATCGTAATCATTATTTACATTAATGAAGGTTGCAGAAGAAGAGGAAACAACTGATTTGCCAGAACCAATACACGTGGAAGTGCATCAAGTAGATCTGTCACAGCAGTTACAACAAGCACAACAACAGTTAACTACAGACCAACAGGCAACCATAACACTACAACAGCAGGACTTTACACAGCCTGATATCAACCAGACGGTACAGACAACTGTTATACAAGATGCTCTTGTAAATGATGCACAGTTACAATCCACACTTAACCCCCAGCAGGTGAGATCGTTATGCATTTTGTGATGATGAGACAGCCTAACGTTCGACATTGTTACTGAAACTATTTATTACAAAATAAAGAGGAATATTGCATATTTAACACCAAAGATATGGGAGTATCTGTTCTTCTTGTAGGTATTTGGACAGCAGACGTTCAGTCAGAGTTTGTTAAATACAGGAACCAACCAGACGATAAACCAGATCAGTCAGGGACAATTCACTATACAGGTATAACTAAGTTTATTCTTTCCGAAGGCCAACAACAGAATGAGTACGTGTTTGGCTTGTGACAACTATTATGTATAATCGAAACTTTTCTTATATGTACTTACTCCATATATTTCTGATAGACACAGCCGCAGCCACCCGTGCAGAATAACATAGATGTTGGTACTTTAGCCAGCTTGAGTCAGGCAGTAACCCAGCCAATTTCCACCAATTTAACTAGTACTTCAATGCAGAATATACTGCAAACAAAGTAAGTCATAAGCTATCAGAAAGTAACATGGTAACAACAGGAATATAGTCCTGTGTAAGAAGGATATTAATGACAGATTCACTTGTAACATTTATCTAGTCACTGAGAACTTGAAAGCTGATGTATGTTTTACAAAACTCTAATTTCAGTGAACCAGAGGTACCGCAAGTACAGGTCCAGAAAGAGCGACCCAATGTAATTCAACCGGAGGGCGATGACGGCAAGAGATCTTACAGATGTGGTTACTGCGATAAAGCCTTCAAGAAATCCAGTCATCTTAAACAACATGTTAGATCGCATACTGGTAATTAATTTACATCTGTCCGACCTATTTCTCTCAAGCTATGTAGCAAATCCTAAATCGCGGCCTAGAATTTATATAAATGGCTATATTATTTTAAAGTGTCGAATTGTAATATATTTCAGGTGAAAAACCATATAAGTGCAATCAATGTGGGCGTCAGTTTGTGTCTAGTGGTGTACTGAAAGCTCACCTGAAGACACACACTGGCTTGAAGGAGCACAAATGTCAGATATGCCAGGCATCGTTTACAACCAATGGTTCACTAACTAGGCATATGACGATGCATTCAAGTATTAGACCATTTAAATGTCCGTATTGTAATGAGACATTTAGAACAGCATTTCACTGCAAGAAGCACATGAGGCTCCATCGGTTCCAAGGTATGCCATTTGTACAGATGCTGAAATATCACTTTTAATAGAATTTAATGGTTCGGTTTCAATTGACTGCCTTGCTTTAAAGTACATTATTTCTATTTATTTTGGTAATTCAGAGGAAGCTGGAGATGGTAAAATGAAGAGATCAAGAATGGCTGTCATGCAGCTTTCAGAAGAACAGGCAGAATTATTGTCGAAGAAGCAACCTGACGAAAATATGTCAATATCGGAGAGATTGCTCATTGAATCTGCAGCTGAAAAGGACAGAATAAGTGAGCCTAAGGTGAGATATAAAAGTACCTGTATTAAATCATTTCATGATTGCCCCCGTTATCCTTGAGAAAACATGACCAAAGTATCCTTATATACACGTTTCATGCAATTTACAAAGAAACGGGGTTCTCGCTTCAGGATGTAATACTGCAAAGAATGGTGCAACAAGAGCAAGCTCAGGCTCAGGTACAGACTCAACAGCAATCACAACAGGAAGAAGAACAACGAGTAACTGTTTCCCAAAATGAAGACGGCACAGTCGTTGTGAATGTACAAGATGATCAGGATCCTGGTGATGACCTAGGAATTGATGAAGCGGTCAAAGAGCCACCAAGACCACCAGTATCAGCGCTGCCGAAACATGCTCATGCTTGCCAACACTGCCCGAAAAGTTTCAAGAAACCGAGTGATTTAGTGAGACATGTACGTATCCACACGGGTGAAAAGCCGTTTGCCTGTGAGATATGTAGTAGAGCTTTCACAGTGAGATCTACATTGGATAGCCACATGAAGACACATGCGGCAAGCAAGTACCCTTTATTTTGTATATTCAATATTACCACTGCTGTGTGGTCACTGCATTTTTCAGTACAACATTATGTAGCCTTGGAATCAAGGTATTTGTTGTTCAACTATGACGAGTAATACCCAGTGTGGGCTGTGAAAAATTCTCCAGATTATCGGGCCTTATAACATCATGGCCCAGCCTAATAGTAAAGATTTATAATGATTCTTAAATTTCACATTTTCTCTTATATTTAAATTGTTACATCGATTAGTGCGTCAACCAGACAGTTCATTTATGTATTGATCTCATTCGTAGTTCAGAAGCCCCGACACTTTTAACTGATCTTTATTCATTGTAGCGGAAAAGAATTTCCAATGCCATGTATGCAACTCTTCATTCTCTACGAAAGGTAGTTTGAAAGTGCACATGAGACTCCATACTGGTATGTCATTTTAATATTTTACGAGTGCCATTTTAATATCCTAAACTGAATTCATTTATTGACTGTATCTATATGTTTCGAAAGTTAACTATGATACCAATTTCACCGATAAATCTGGATTTCTCAACGAAGTATGTTTCACATGATGTGACGGACTCTGCTTTCAGGAGCGAAACCTTTCAAGTGTCCACATTGTGAGCAGAGGTTCCGTACATCTGGCCATAGAAAAAGTCACATAGCATCTCACTTCAGGCAAGTGACACCAAAGAGGCGCAGAGCAGGAACACGTAGTGGTGACACCAGTCTGATTGGTGATTTGCAACAACAAATGGCCGGTGACCAACTGGTCACTAACCAGGTCATCAGCATAGACCAGAATGCCCTCGTGCCTGGACAGAACGTTCTTCCACTTTCTTTGTCGGTGGATGCAGCGGGAAACATTACCGACAGTGGTCTTACTGCGCAAGTGTTGCAAGGTCTAGACGGTATACAGTTGCAATTAGGTCAGGGCATCCAGATTACTGGTCTTGATCCTAATTTGCTGAACCAGACTTTCCAGATAGATGCAAGTGTCTTACAACAGCTGCAGGGCAATGTGAATCTGACCATTAACCCTAATATAGTAACACAGAATATCCAGACAGCTGATCCAAACCTTGTACAGAACATTCAGATACAGCAAGTGGCACCTACTGACGCTGTCAACCCAAATATTATCATACAGCAAGGTGCACTGCAGCAGGCGAACTCCTCACAGGCTGCAAGTACCACTGATTTGCAGCAAGTTGCAGCACAAGCTGCTTTAGATGCTTCTGACGTTGTTACCTCAAACAATGAACAACAAATAGTTGCACTGCAACAACAACAGCAACAGCAACAAACTGGTCTACAACAGGTAACATTACAGGCACCTCACTTGGTACAGACAGCTGATGCTCTTACCATACATCAACCAGCCAGTGTGGTAGAAAGCATGCAAGCAGATCAGGTACCTCAGGACATGGATGCACCAACCTCGCCAGGAGAAAATTCTGGAGATGAGGCTGAAGAGAAAGCCATGGAACCAGAGAATGTCACCGACAATATACCGGAACACTTGGTGACGGATGATGGCAACATAGTGCTTCCAAGTACAACAGACACCTCAGTTCTTGATGAACAACAGGAACCAGCAGTGACAGGTGAAGACCAGAGTCTGATACAAGCGCACACTATTGTCACCGTTACCCCAGGAGACACTGATCGAACTCACGTCTGTCATGTAAGTATTGAATCAGCATGTTTGTCAGTGATTTGAATATATATTTCTGTATGTGCATTGATGCGCCTGTGTAGGTAAGGTTATCAATAGCCATTGTCTCCGTAGCCTTACGAGAGCATCACTCCCAATTTACTCGATCAGTGTGCTGAAGTACGGTTTTCAGTCAAATTTCTCATATGTAGATGCGAAAAGTTCGAATTGCTGATATTATAGTTATTAGCGGTGTACTTTGTTAAACTTGGGGACATTTTATATATCAGTACAACGGATAGTTCCGTTAGAATTAGTTTTAAATGCTGCAGTTTCATTTGTTACATGAAATATGTCACCATATGACATCGGTCCACACGTAATGGATCATTCATGAGGCACCACTTGGGTGCGTATCCAGATTGCTGAGGGTCACTTTATAAAGTTGGTGTTCCTTTGGCACAGGTACGCATGTTTGTGTTAATTTTTGTATGTGTGCATTTGCATGTAAGTGTTTAGTAACAGGTCATCACTGTACGCTGTTTTCTTCATTCTCATGCAAAGGTGCATCAAAAATTGCCAAGTGGCCTCCAAGTGGCGATCAATGGTGTAATAAAACAATCCGTAATATGTTTGGTTGATTTTCAAATAGATCGATGGATAACAGCATAAAAATCCATTTAAATGTTAGATCTTCTTTAAATCTTTCGAGTTAGGGGTATTTCTGTAACTGTGTCCCTTAAATATAAAGGAACCCAATTAAGGGCTTAGGAACAAGATTGCTCGTTTCAGTATCCAACAAAATAATGCAGGCGTCAGTGCTACGCCACCAAGATGTGGCGAAAAAAATTCAAGTGCGCATCGTTTTACAATTGCTATTGATGTGCGTTGTTTTAATTAAGAAGCAAATTGTATGATCAGTGATCGCAACATTTGCAGAGATGCTTAGAGTGATTGTTGTTTGCTGCCACCTAGGAACTCCTACAGTAGCTGAATGAACTACTAGCTGCTAAATTCCCAACCATGCGCGATTTATTTGCTTGTTGATTGTATATAATTTATTACGTTTGATAAAATACAGTCAGTACATTTCTTCACAACTTGATATATGGCCTTGTTTGGTTTTTTTTATGAAAAGCGAAAGGCAACAGCCAGTGCAGGATAACTCATCACTCACTTTGTTTTTCAATGCAAACAGTAATATGGAAAATATGTGTCAACCATAAAACATCTCCCCACGCCATAGTTTTTGGCCAAAAGAACTTTGGAGACTGAGAAGTAATTTATCATTAACTAATATTAGTTTTTTGGTGCTTTGCTAATTACAAGTGAAATAATGCAGATGGTTATTATTCCTTTGTCATATCTTATGAATTACTCTCTGATGAATGTGTCATCATAAGTCATATTAATCATCATACATATAAAGAATATTATCAATACTGACACTATGCCATCAATTTGTGTGGGATCTAATTTGAATTGTAGGAGACGGGAATGAGTATGCAGCGCATAGTTGTGATGGAATGGTACAAAGAACAAAAGTAATATGTAAAACAAAATATGATCAATTGTGTGTACAATAATATGATCATTGCTTTGCAGTAGTGCTGGGTTCTGCTGTTGTGTATTTTACAAGAGCGATAATGATAAATGAGATTGTGTAAAGATATTATACAGTTCGGCATATGTAGAGCTGGTTGAGTGGATTAAGGGCTACGCATGGGGCAGCAATAAGGTATGTGTATGAGATGCATGATGAGTACATTGATGAGCACAATGATGAATACAACAAGATGGGGGGTGAAGGGGGTAAGCTGTTGCCCGCTACTGCCTCACCATCGAACTGTAGTCTAATAGCTGTACAGGGTGATGAGAGACACCATATCGTGTCCAAGCACTCAGCCACCCTGGATCCAGCCACAGATGGAAACTAAGCAGGCTCTCTGAGCTCTAGGGCTGCACAGCCTAGCCTGTCAGTCAGACCCCTGTCAGCAAAACACTGTCAATCATGGAACCTCTGACACTTGTGACTAGGAGTAATGCTTCATGGCATAGCCCTGGCTATATTTTATGCCCAGAGCTGCTCATACAAACATGTCCTTCTGACAGCTCCTGTGTGAGCTACATAATACATAGCCTCATCTCATTTCTGTATCCTCTGTACCACTACTGCTATGGCTTTAACCTCAATTTCTCTTTTTCCACAATGACATAACTAGGTGTCTCCATATATCAATTTTGCCTCATCGACATAACCATTGTGAAAATGCGACTATGGGGCATTGTTATATTTGAAGTTATATATGTGCGTGCTTTCATCTGTCCATCTAATCTCATAGCTGCCAGTGGGTGGAAGGACCATAATTCAGGAGAATTATTTTCGTGGAAAAAAGTTTTATCAGCTTGAGTCAACAGTTAACGTATCGCCGTAAATAATATTTATTAATCCATTTGCCATCTTATTGGTGTGTTACAAATAGATATTGGGAGCACAAGGTGGACGTTCTTCCCATACGGGGTACGAGCATCAACAAGTATATGATGCTTTCGAATTGAGAAGTTATTTATAATTGGTAATAATCTGGAAGGCAGTCATAAATTTGTGTAATGAGGGAAGTATCTGTCTATACGAGAGTTGCTCCATCTTCATAAGCCTGATTTATAGGATGATGCCTGATATAGATTGACACTTGAAGCTGCCTAGAAAAAGTAAGTTACCCATGGTACTAAAATGATAGCTTGATAGAATGCAGACAGCGGTGCATGTTATGTCAAAACAGCCAGCGAAACCTGTCATATAGCTCAAAGTTTGATGTCACTGCTTTGCAGCGGAGGTGCTGAATGAGAGCATTGCACCTGCACCTACAACGGTGTGGTGGGGGTTTCTGAAGCGTCAATGCAAACAGTAACAGGTGACAAGCCTTTCTTTACTTTCTGATGTTACAGTACTAGAAGGCTAGACAGAGGATTGGCAGGCAAGATCCACTAGGACAAGAAGTAACATTGGAGCCTGTCAGAGGTGACCATGTCCCCAGCGTGTCCCTAGCATGACAGCTGTCATGCAAGTGTCACCAGGTGTGCTGATGTACACTGCAGTTCTAGCTGCAGTCTCACCCGGCTCAGCCACCCACTTCTGTCAACCACAATCCTCAAATGTCAGACCTTTATTCCTAATGCATAGCCAGCACCTCATAATCAAATCATTTGTTAATTCCATACTATAGCTTTATTCCACAAGTACAACCATAAACAACTTATTTAAACAGAATGTGTGTAATGTAGCGTTGTCAGTCGGATTATTGCAAAGATTAGTCCAGAAATACATGTATAATTTCTGTCTTCTCAAAAGAAGTGTTATGTATGGTCTAACAACAAAGAAAGCCGTTTGTGTTAGAAACGATAGAATCAAATACTTTTAAGTTCTTCTTTGAACACTGCGTGAATGCCCGTTGACCACTGTCAACTTCAACTGCGTTAATGAACGTTAGAATCAGAACTCCCAAGAAACAAACTTCGGAAACAAGTGCATTGGTCCGTGTATGAAGTGGCCAAAACGTTTTCAAGTTTATTTTCTGAACTGAAAACGGAAAAACGGGGATTCGATCATCCGTTTCATCGTTTTCCCGTTTTTTACATAATGTCTAAATGACACAAAATGGAAAACGGAGATTGTATAACCTGTTTCATCGTTTTTCTGTTTACATCTATTCCACAGAACTAAAAACGATGGATGAAGTCTTCATTTTTCCATTTTGTATTAGTTTTTATTCATTTTAAGACATCAAATGTTTCTATAAAACTTGAAAAACATAAAAATGAAAAATTATGAAATTGGTGATCAAATCTTGGATTTCTGTGTCTTTTCAAAGTTGGAACAATGGAAAAACGATGAAACGGGTGATCGAATCCCCGTTTTTTAGTTTAAAAATTAGATCTTGAAAACGTTTTGGCCACTTCATACACTGACTTGCATTGCCCTTATTATGAGCAAATATTTGTGCCAAAGTTAGTTTAAACCAAATAAAGCAGTGACACTTTGAATAGTTAGTTGGTCATGTGAGCCAACAGCTTCACCCCTCAGCTGTCAAGTGACCCCCACAGCTTGACTGTCCGGCTGTCATACTGTGTACTACAGGCTGTAGACAGTAGAACTGTCACATCAATCCCATTATACTAGACACCTCTCCGGCTCATGGCCTTTTCAAACAACTCTCTAATAAGCCTTATGTGGCTGGTCATTTCATTTAACTTTACCATTACAGTGTCATTGCTGTTAAGCTTTTGTTGCGTAGGTTTTAATGGAGGGCCTTCTCTCAATATAATCCTTGCAGTCCTTGAACTCAGCTAACCATGTCAACGTATTGTTTCTGTATTTTCCTTTGGAAATAAAACGAATCATTGGAAGCTCAGACTCAATTCTTTTCACCTGAGAATGGCACAGCAATAAAATCTTTTTTGAGTGAAACTCGATTTTTTCCTGTCAAAAGTGCAGGGTCATTACAAGACAGAAATGATTTTTCCAATTTTGACCTAAAATCATAACTAAACTTCCTATTTAACGCGAAAACTTAAAACAAAATTTCGCCATTTTCCACCATCTTAAACAGGCCTAAACCATTTTGTTTCCAGTAAAAAGGTATTGTGAAAGTCAATATGTCGCTCAAAACTACATCGCAATGGACGTTAAGTTGTTGCTCAGCGTCTATCAGCAATTACAATCAAAATGCACATTTGTTGTGGATGATGTGTCAGGTTTGCTATTGTCAACGTGTCTGTGGTTGTTGACGCTGACAAATTCTTTATCCGATCATTAGTGATTGTTCACAATGGTCATCGTTAAATAATTTTCAGTAGTGCATCTTTTAAGATGCAGATGAGCTGTATGCCGCCAGGAATCTAGGCGGCGATTTCCCTTAACGACACGAATCAAGTTCGGATATTAAAAGATAGCATGATTGTAATTTATCTGATGTATTTCCATGAAGACTGCTTTCTAGAGCTGCCTTTCGATACTCGTATTCGCAATTATCGAAACTTTCTGAGAGAATTCGATTATCAGAAGAAAGATTCGATTAATCGTTTTTATTATTATTATTATTATTGTTTTATTTATTATTACTAGTGTTAATTACAATTTGTAACAGGTTTTGATGTACAATACTCTTCTGTCCACTTATGCATACAACATATAGCATTGGCAGATCCAGGATTTCCCGTATGGGGGGGTGCCAACCCAATTTTCACCTATTTTCGCCCAAAAATCTAGAAAAACTGCATGAAAATGAAAATTTTGGCCATAGGGGGGTGCACACCTCCTGCACCCCCCTAGATCCACCAATGCATAGGTGCCATCTTGTGACATGAAAAGTGTGACAGCTAGGGACAAAATAATAATTTGCAGTGCATATTGATGTTGTTGTCTTTTCTTTAATTGAGTTTTAAACTACGAGTAAAAATCCGATTAATTCCGATATCGAAAGTAAAAATCAATTCGGTAATCGAAAGTCAGGGCTGACTTTCGATGATAACTCTACAGTGCTTTCCCCATACATTATACATTTAGATTAATTATAAGTGAAGTTTCACATTATGATTAAAGTGAATGATGGATTAAACATGGCAATAAAGTTATGCAAAAAGGGCCAACAAACGGCGCAGTTTCTATGTGCTTCGTTATTAGATTGTTTTATTAAGATTTATTAGTGCTGAAGAGTGACACAGTCATAAATTAACCGATTGTGTTCATACAGGCCCTAATCTGTGAGGAAAGAACAAGGACACATGTCAGGTTATAAATTAAACGTCATAATGTGATTGTATTCATGTACACATCCCCTCCGTATATGTGTTACACAAGATATCTGGTAAACAAGATCACATTAAATGAGCACAGACATGATATATTAGGCAATTTACTTGTCTTGAAGGCAGTTATTTTGGAGTTGGGACTTGATGTAGAGAGATATATCACTCTGACCTGGAATGCTAGTTAAATTTGGCAGCTGTCAATGCTGATCTTAATAACACTTGACATTGATGGAAGGATGAAAGAGCCGGCTAAGCTTTTACCTTGATAAACAAGCTTCTGACAGCTGTCAATGGTAAATACATCACTGATCGTGCATGTGCCCTTCTCATTCCTTAGTACATATCATCATTGATGATGTTTGGGCTACAAAACAGCGGACATAAATTATTACAAGTGTAAAAAGTATTCACATTATAGTCAGGATAACTCTGAGATAGTCAAGTATATCTCCGTTCAATTGCATTTATCACAAATCACACAGAAACAGTTGCACCAGTGATAACCTTTAGCCATTTATTTTCTAATAAATTAAGGAGGGGGTTGTCAGTCAGGTGTTCTGTACCAATATGAACCAGTGGAAAGAATCTCGATCGGGCGAACATTTCCTGCAGAATTACCATAGTTCTGAAATGATAATATGGTAAACAGAACTGAACTTTACCATTTGTAGTAATTTACATTCTTCAAAAGAATGTCACTCATCAGACTTAGCGTATTACCACGTTTGAGCCCAGGCAATTTTAGTCGTGGCTGCATTTCTCCATTGTCTCCAGCTATTGACAGTATCTCAGTAAATCGAGGCCTAACCAAACCAAGGTGTAAAATTGAAACTGGTCCTATGTTGGTGGGTTAGGATGTGCGTTCGGTTCCATGTCAGATGCAGTACTAACCCTAAACTAATCGCTGTGAGGTGATAGCTAATCAGAGAGATAATTCAAAAAGGTTGGGTGAGTCCTAAGAGTTCTTGTATGGTTAAATGTAAGCCGCATTTGATGAACAATGCAGATATCAAGTGCATTGTTCAAGTGTAAAAAGGTTAACGGTTATCTTGAACTTTACATAGACTTATTGGAAGAAGCGATACTTGTTCATTACATTGAAAGTACAAAGCTGTAATACTTTTTTGGTATGGCTCACGCTTTAACAGATTAAAACTTGTCCAAAAAATGACAAGAATTACATCTCCGTTTTGGTGAAATAATGAATTCCTACAACTCAGTAAAATACTGTAACCAAGTAATTTGTTTCACTCATTTCAGATATGTAACAAGGCATTTAAACGAAGCGGTCACTTAAAGGAGCATCTGATGACCCACAACCCCGAG
The DNA here is from genome assembly GCA_038406195.1 of Haplosyllis anthogorgicola. Taxonomy (NCBI): domain Eukaryota; kingdom Metazoa; phylum Annelida; class Polychaeta; order Phyllodocida; family Syllidae; genus Haplosyllis; species Haplosyllis anthogorgicola. The sequence continues at coordinate 11,525 of JBCAUI010536693.1, forward strand.
TTAGCATCAGCTCGACCGAAAGCAACTCCGCACAAGTGCGACACATGCGACAAATCGTTTGCCAAACCCAGTCAACTTGGACGGCATCTGAGAATACACACAGGTAACGTTATTACTGTACAGCAATTATCTGGTGCTAAATTGACCAGAAAAAATAATTTGTAAATAGAAATTCCGTGCATTTTATATTGTACTCTCTTTGAGAACAAAACTATTGTGGAAGCGAGGAATGAAAAAGGGAAACTCAATTCTAATGGGGCGTTGTTTTACAACATATGCCGTTTTCAACAATAACCGACGATTATGTTCGATTCAACATGCCAATTGTAGATTTTAATTGCGAGGAAAATTTGAAATTGTGTCGTATGCCCCGTGATACATACCGTATTTGTCGTATTTATGGTGCATGCCCAATTTATGGCACACCCCCGTTTTCAGCTGATTTACAGACATTATTTCAGCGAGTGTTTGCCGAATGTGCATCAAAACCCATAAATTGTTTTTGGTAGCATGTTGCAAAAGAGATTTTAGCATGTCTGTTTTCTACAACGCAAGTGCTTATCATAACTTTGTTGTTCCTGGTGCCTTAAATGACTGGCTAACATAACATTTTCCATAAACTACGGAGAGTTGATTGTAAATAAGGCGCACCCTCAAAATTAACTCTTTGCGCAGTGCACCATAAATATGACAAATACGGTACATTGCACACAAGCAAGTGTATGAGGTTTGTTGAGCTGAATGCCCTCTATCGGGCATTCAGCTTTCTGTTTTCACCAAATTGTAGCTTTGATTTCTTACCTAATTTCTGAAAGTTCTGGCAAGGTGCCAAGGATGTCACACGTCACGTGACAGACAAAATGATGGCATGAAGCTTGGTAGCCGACAGGTTATCTCCTTGTTTCTGAATGGAGTGCGGATGGGACAACCGCGATTAGCGTATATTCTAATTTGTTGCTGCTTCATAGTAACAACTTTTGATTATCCATACATACCAGACATTTAAAACGTAATCTACATGAACTTATTAGCGCCTGTACATTTTGAAAGAATAGGAAAAGTTTAGGTTAACATTAACCGAAGTATTTTGCGCATAAATTTCTACAAGGAAGTAAATGTTAATATGGAGCTGTATTATTTAAATATCCGTTCACAAAGTTAAATCTTTGTTTATTTTATCCAGACAATCTAGTCATTTCAATTGCGTAACCATTACTTACTGTGACAGACACCAAGCATCGAACTTGATTGTGACGCCTAATCTAGACAGGAAAATGTATACAGTTATTTCGTGCCGCAGTGGGCAAAAAGACGGAAGAATTACGGGTTCATATTCTTTATTGATACAAATAAGACGTGAAAGGTTGCTTACATTGAAGAAGCTGTTTGAACTGAATGAGAATCCCTTATGTGGAATGAAATATCACAAAATGTGAGTTTAGTGATGCAATCAGTGTGAAGAGCATCAAGCTGCGGCCATATTGCGCCCAGAGTTCACAGCGATAAAGAAAAGCCTTAATCAGACCCACTCCATAGATGGGCAGGATGGGAGAGATTTGTGGAGAAAACAAGTTGGACAGTTGTAGATGTGTTTGATCAGTGTTGTTTGGAAAGCTCAATTTGGTGGTTAAGGTGGGCCACGGACAATGAGGAGGCCACCATGATGGAGGGCTACTGGGAGGAGAAATGCCGTGTGATCCATCAGCTTGACAAATGGAAGTACGATTGCAATGGTCAGCTTGCAAGAGTGGGATTCATCAAGTGTCCAGCCACAAAATACCTTAGTGAAAGCCTTGATTACACAAGTTGCTCCAGCGGGAGAAAATAAAGGGGCAGGGGGCTAGCAGAGGCTCTGTCCTACAGTAGGGCAGTGTCGGCAAGGCCAAATTGCTTCTCATTGCATGAAGTCATTTAAAACTTCAATCAGACAGCCCAATGATGTGAGTGAATAGAGTTGCTTAAAGCTCGCAGGTCTTCATGCAACACCACTGATCACTGTCAGTGAACCTGGCCGGCTCTCTTTATCTGATCTCTACGCCGATGTACAGACCCAATTGCCACTTTCTTTACCTGCCAATCAATGCCCGATACTATGTGAAAGTTGGATAAATAAAAAAGGCTTTGCATTATTTGACCTTCACAAAATGTTTTCCTGCTTTCTCTTTGAAAAAGTAGCCCCGGCCTGTTGGTCTCAAGTTGTGCTTTTCACCCGGTGATGGATAGGACATTTGTAATGTGAATTCTAAGGAAATGGAAGCTTCAGAGGGTGAATGATAAATTATGATGTATCCATAGCTGTGATGACAAATTAATCACAATTGACATTAAGGCAGCTATTGATGTTAGCCACAACACAAACAGCTCTGCCGACTTTGATGAAATAGTTGAATTAAACGTTCAACTGCAAGACATCTCCAATTATGATTGATGTGTTTACTCACCACACAATTGTAGTTAACAGTGTTTTATATCAATCAGTCCCCGAAAACATGGCTCCTTATTTGGTTGTTAGCCCTTGTGCCGGAGGCACCGCATATGTAATAATTGTGATGCTTCATCATTCAAGTTAACTTTTTCAGTGCCGTTAAAGATCTACTCACAGTGGCATTCTTTAAGAAATGTTGTGTTTCTTTTGGCTCACTTTTGCTTTATGATGTGCGTTTCGAAGGTAGCATGCGAAGATGCCTTTACGATTTTATTGTCAAGCATGACTTTCATTATGTACCTTACTTAATGTTTTGATCGTTTACTGCTGGTTAATTCTGATCGTTTAGTTTTGATACAGGTTTATTAAGTAACCATGTTTATGTTTTGCAGGAGAACGTCCTTATGTTTGCCAACTGTGTAATAAAGCATTCAATCAGACAAACGCCTTACAGGTAAGTCAAGGCATCAATCTCTTTTACTAATATCATGTTATACATTTTAATGATAATTTTTCATCGGGCAGTAATGAAGAGTTCAGATGCTTTATTTCACCAACATTTAAAGTAGTCTGGAATGTCTCTGCAATTACCAAGTCTACTTCACCTTGTGTCCTAAAGGAATCCAAGTCAACTCGCATCAGACAACAAGCAAAGACCTGTGTAGGTTTATTGTAATAAGGAATTGCTATCTTTCACATTCACAGATGCACATGAAGAAACACAGCGGAGATAAACCACACAAATGTCCCTACTGCACTAACGCTTTCATACAGAAGGGTAACCTGAAGACACACATAAAAAGGGCTCATCATGTGGAGATGGTTCAGTCTATGAACATACCTAAAGGGTCAGTGACAGCTGATAGTACAGCTCTCATGCAGGCAACTAGTATCCTTAGCGATGGGAAGGCACAAGAGGAAGGAATAGATCTGGAAAATGTTGCCGATTTATTTGGAACTTCATAATGCGTGTCGCACAAAGAGCGAAGATATTTTATATGTAAATATATTATAGTGCGTATTTTTTTCATAGCAATGTGAAAGGACACTTATTTATGTTTATCGGAAGTATTTAATGCATTCTCGAATTGCTCAATTGAATTGGTGCTTTCACGTTGTCTTTTAATTAGCCCCTCTCAAATACATTTTGTTGACCGGAGATTAGTCGCAAAATGTAACATTGTGTCAATCGTGTAATGGGATTATTGTTTCTTTCTGAGACAAGCTAGATCTAATCATTTGACACTTAATGCTTAATTCCTATGTAACAAATTGCATTGCCTTTAACATCACTTGCATCTACAAGTAATTTATTTTGTGTAAATTTTCCATAAGCGCGTAATATTGTATAAAAAGAAACTTTCAAAATATATATGAATAGTTTTCTTTTCTGGTGTTTCATAACTGAGTAGTGGCTTTTGTGATTTGCTAAATCCAGAGATGGCACATCTCTTGGTACTCTTTAATCCAGTAATGCTGTGTTTACAGAGCTGAGAGAAACGTTTAATATCGTAGAATGTAAATAGATGGTTTAAGTTATTGCATCACAGTGTAATTACTTGTAAGAATTGGCGAAACTTTCTTTGTTTTATTTGATATTTATAGTTTGTTTTCATGTCGATACTTCCAAGTGTTACCATTTATCAAGATTTTCTCATGCTAACAAATGAATAGTCACAATCTGTGACTGGGCCATAACTAAGTGAGTACCCATATGGAGAGGAGAGAGCGCTTCCACATGTAGTTGTGGAATTCCAACACCATTGCCATTCGGCACCAAGAAACCAAAAGTGTGGGCGCATCAAACATGCTACACTGAAAAATTCCTCAAAATGCTCCAGATAGTACATGCCAACATAAATACACGTGTAAATAATTTTGAATACAAATTATAATTTGGAATGATTGAGCGATGTACTATCAGTAATTACAATTTGATACTGTAAAATTCAGGAATGTTATTGTGTTGCTAAAATTTTAACTGAAATTCTACGCTTCGTGCACTTTGTTGCATGTACTGTACAATAAATTATTGTTTATGAACAAAGAAGTTGATCATCTTCGGTTTTTATCAAGTATCATTGGCGAAAAAAGTTCTGAATTTGAGACAAGTGACTCGATCTGTATTCGTTACTTGTCTCAAATTCAGGTTTTCAAAGTTGAGGTCGATACGTAACTGATGCAGGAGACAAAAAGTTAGCGAGGTCAGTTGAGCGATGGCCAGAGAGGAACAAGTTGAGTGACTATAAATCAGGTGGTTATCACTTCGTACTCTTGTAGGCCCGACACCCAGTAACGCAGCTGCACCCAGATGGACAGGCCGAGATGGCGACCGTCCGTTGACCCTGGGGACCCACTGCCAAGTCTATCAGCCAGTGATTGACATGTAATTTGTAGACTATAAGCAAGTTGCACTGTTATTAGGCATGATAGATTTGAATTGCTCTGCACTTTGATGAGGTTCTGTCGTGGATTGATGCAGTTCATTTTGCTTCCGCCATGGAGCTGACACTGATAAATACTCAATTGGCTCGCACGAGATGTATACAGACTGTCTTGAAAAGAATTCATCAAGGCGACTTCACTTATTTGTACAGGGACAGAGCAGTCTTGCCCTTTTTATTCAATTACCTTAGTGGCTGCCTAGAGAGAAATTATGTATTATGTTTTGTGGAGAAGAGTCTGTGTAATAGTGAGTTGTCATGTAAATTGTAGCGGTGCAAATGGGGATGTGAGGGAGTGAATCAACTAGAAGTGGGGGCCTGTCAGTTCCCTAATTGACTGCAGAAACGAAGCTGTCATTCTCACCTGCAACTATGTCAATCGGCGGGATTGCGCCAGACACTCAGTGTCGCAGAGAGTGGCCCCGGAGCAGGACAGTCTGTGGCTCTGCGGCCCTTCTTCCCTCTGTGGAGATGTCAGGCGCATCCCTCGACCTGTACTCCTCCTGCGTGGACTGTTACTCCTCTACAGGCACTAGACCGTGTGCCCTGCTCATTGCTTTGACCGTCGTCCCCAGGCTCTCATTACCGTGAAGCACCTAATCCTCGCCACCAGCCTCAAGAGCCACCTTAACCACTGCACTGTCCACCAGTCCTGCTGACCCTCTATCGGTGAAAGGAGAAAAAAGTGTCGCACCTCTCAAGCTGTGTTGTCCAAACGAACAAATAGTCGAATAGGAGCATCACTGAAGAAAGTACATCTGTGGATGACTTGAAGGAGTTGGCAGTCAGACACTAATCGCTGGACTGGCATGTCTGCCTCTCGTCGGATGACACCCGACAAAAGGTTAACTGACCAGTTCTGTGTGCCCACTTGAGCGTTGCCCCGCTTATCCCACTTCATAAATGTTACCATTTTAGGGGTTATCAGTGTTGATGTGCTTCAGAAGAGCACCTAATATTGTGGGTTTTTGTGTAACGCGGATAAAGTTGGGCTAGAGAGGCCCTCTGACCCATTCAGTCATGATATCATTTATGTCATATGTCCAAGTGTAGGACTGGATTTATCTTCACATTTATAAAGCTGCTTTATTTCGGGCTTAAAGGCTGACACAGCTTTTGTTAATTCGGTTTCGGACGACAAAGAGCTCTTTTTTACAATTAAGGGCGTCGCCTGGTCACCTAAACTGCCAGAAGAGTGACGTTTTACCAGGTACTACGAATCTTTGAAATGTTCTACGGTATTTTTTTTTTTGTATCTTTGACTTAATACCATAAAATGTATTATCATGCATCTTCTGTGTCTTGGTATTTCTGTGAAATACCGAAATCCGTTTCGGAAATTTAACGCTTGCCGACTGTTTCTATTTATCAGCTGAACCATTCACTGTTAAATAACCAAACTTGCTTCATTATTTTCTTGTCTTTTAATGTCTTATTTAGTTATACCATTTATCTCATATATGGTCATACTGTTTGACGGGAGATCAATCAAAATAAGATTAACAAACTGTACATGTTAATATCCAACGAAACTATGGAACAATTTACTATATCCGCGCAAGTATCGATGTACAAAATATTTTACTACTCAAGGGTCCCAGGATCTCGTTTATATGTACACAATTAGATGGTTAGTTTCAGTAAACGGACACAAAGTTGGATAGGAACTTGATAAGCACTTGACGTAATTTGTACAGTACATCATACCACTGCACTGAAAGCTTGTACGTACTGTTTTGTCACTGAAGTGCGCTTAAACTTGAATCCGTAGACGCAAATCAACCGTTCTGCTCAGTGCAACGTTTAATTGATTTATAACGCATAAATAAACTGCGAATAAACTTTTCATAAGAGAGATAAACAGATGAGTAGTTAATATTGTAGCGATCCGTGTCAGGGAAGAGATAAAAGGTAGCTTATTGTGATTAAGTTGAGGCTCGTTTACGCATTATGTAGATAGAGACTTATTGCTGCATTGCCTGGACAAATAAGGGACAGTCGCGGGACAGAGAAGGGCAGTTTCCTCTGCAGTATTTTATAGCTATACCTTCATACTCCGCAGTGGATTTTACTCAATTTGGAAGCCAATAAGATAAAGCTACATAGCTTGACAAAGACAAGTGTTTCACTTTGGAGATACTATCATTTTATTAATGGCTCCGTTTACAAAGTTGTAAGCTGAAGAGTGAAAGCATTTGATCCTAAGTGATGTCCAATTGACTATATATGTGAAATTGACTTTCATCTGGTGTGCAGGCAAATGGAGACATTTACATTTACTATAAGTGAAAGTTGCCGCACTTGTTAGCACCCATCTGGAGATATATCATAATTATGGTGAATTTGTGACTTGATTCGAATTGGGAACTGTTGAGATTGATATGAAACAAAAGTAGTGGGATTGCTAAAGTTGAGATTGAAGTACAGAATGAATGGGACCTTGTCAACAAGCAATTTGGCGAAGCAATCAAAGCGGTGTTTGTTCGTCTTCACCCTTGACACATGACAAAGTGGTCATTCCCCAAGATACTGGCCAGCTTTCATGACCACTACAAATATCCACTTTAATGGCCTGCCACTAAATATGGATTATTAGATTTTCTGCCAGATTTAAGTGATTTACTGTTATTGATAATGCGCAAGCATTAAAAATTGAACAGTAAAATATTAGCCTACAATTCTTGAGTAGGTTGGATGTCAGGGCGAGAAAATGAAGCGAGGTTGAGATGATACGCCCTCGGTAGGTCCTGCAGCCGAGTCCCTCCCTTGTAAGGAGAAGCTGTGATGGCCGTCGGGGCACTGATGGATTGCTACTGCTTACACGGATGCACCACAAACACCTCCCCTGAAAAACACCAGACACACCTCCAAATATCGCGCCCATTTTGCCCAACAATCACTGACAGGATGAAATGTTCATTAACACTTAATAGGTTCAACTGATAAATGACAGGCTCCCGCTTTCCATCACTTCACATTAAATCATCTACAAATTGCGAAACTTTTTTGGCTTTGTTTCACGTTTCGGCTTTTTTCATTTTTGTTTAGTATGATTCATAGAATTTACAGGTAAATATTGTCACTGAAATGTTGTATTGTCACTAATTACATAAAAGGTAAAGGATACAGTAAACATACAAGAAGTTCAATTGGTATACTAAAAAGCATTCAATCCAATCGACCATAGTGATTTACCGGTTGACCATGTCTGTTTTGATACTCGAAAGGGTGTATCTTTACAAATAGACGTACATAAGCTGTGAATACTAATTGACTGAACATATACAGATACACAATAGATCTACAAGTGTAAGGACTGATGCGCAATTAGCACTTCGATCAATGACACATGCCAAACCACCAACAGGATACAGAATTTGCAGTTTTTTGCTAAAAATATTGTTTACTGCGCATGATGCGATATGTTATGTTCTTAAACGGTTACGCTTGATTTTTGCCGTATGCGGCGGACGTAAAGTACCTGCCGGCATTGGTAACATTCTAAATGTTGACACACCAATTTGGATACCTCTTGTGAGAAGTAAGATGTACCGACTTTGAAAAAGAGTTAATATACGGAAAGAGTTCAACACCGAGAGTGAATAGGAGATGCAGCTTCAAGAAGCTGTCACCTTTGATTGTGTTGCATGGATCCCAATTAAAGAAGCTCCCTTTAGATGGTAAATTTTACCGCTTAGCCAAAAGCTAATCTGTAGATGGTCGACACTCTTTTCTAATAGGAGTACTTAATACCTTTGATTGTTGTGGTATGTACCTGTTTTATACCTGATGTTAGTGTACTTGAGACCCAATTTCTTTTCCTTTTTTCAATAACGAAATTTGTTCTCCATGTTAAAGACAATTTGCAATGGAACCAAATGATTATAAATTTACACAATCGTCAACATCTGATTCATCTTCGTATTCAATTCCAGTTTTCGAAGGTCATTTCTTACAATGTTGCTTGATTTTTCCTCAGTGATAACGTCGCTTTAAAAATTCCTGGACAAGTTCTGTTTTGTTTTCGACACCGTGAATTCTGGGTATACACCTCATACTTCGTCTTCTGTATATAAACTGTTTCACTATTAATATGATTGTATTTTGTACAAGATACAAAAGTAATCTTTGTCAGTCACAATGGATGCCAGTGTCTTAAACGGGAACGACTTCGGCAGATTAGTGACGGATGGAATATACTGAACATTGAAGTTCGGCTAATTGTGCTAAGATCCAAGATTAATTTTTCTTTAAAGCCATCAACTCAGGATGTCTTACAAACGTACAAAGGCATTGACTGTAAAGTACAATTATGCCAGTGCAGATCAGTAACAGCTTTAATATTGATGTACCTCTAGTTGTACCATTCTGCCTATTCACCGTTGAATTATTGAGTGGGACAGTTGTCCATTTAGTTTTGAACCCTTTTGTGTGGAGATGTATTTAGAATGGAAGGCCATTTAAATGTAAGCACTTCTTGTCCATAGAAACGTGTTAGGTGAAACTTAGTGGATGTGTAGCTTGCATGATTGTCGGATGTGTAAAAAATGAGCTTGTCAGTGTGTGTGTGATACTGGAGAAAACAATGTCTGACAGCTTTTGCATGTACACTTTCCGTCCTGTCAAGAGGCAATGGAAAGCTGTCTTGACCGGGAAAGGTAGGCTGACAAGGGGAGAGGCGCCGTGCCCCGGGGTGGCTAGCTGACTAGAAATAATAGCCGGGTCCAGGCAAGGGCCCGCATGATAGATATAGAACGACAGCTTAGATGACAGGGTGACGGGGTCAACAAAGTTCCATCCAAATCTCAGCCCACTATACATCCTATAAAAGCCATATATTCTCTTCAACACCGTCAAGTGAAGTTGACATTTATGAAATTAGGTGAGATCCACTGGGAACTTTTGTTTGATGACTTCACATTATAACACAGATTTATTATGAAGAAAGAGAGCTTCGCGGATTAGTGACGGACTCTTTACTCCTCCTTTTAAGCGATATAATTCACCATCCCTACACAGTGATTTCAAGGTAGAAGCTTTAATATTTAATACAAACGAAAATAATACACAAAGACAGTTTCGTCAAACAGTATTAACATTGGCTGACATTTTGACTCTTTAACTCCTTTATTCACAATTCTTGCGAAATAAACATCAATACACGGAAAAATGAACATAATCGTAATTCAGTCTGCAAACTCTCCTTTGAGAATTGAAAAATCACCTTTGGCAAACTTTAATGTAAGTCAACAGAAAACTGGTAATTCAGTGTGCACACCCTCTTTTGTAAATCAGTATAATTACATGTCATAATTTAGTCTGAAGCAACATTTTGTGAACTAATAATGTTGTCCTGATATTCAGCCAGCAAGCACACTTTTGACCACCTCCGTTAGGTTCTGATCCTTCACATATTTCTTTGTTGCACAGATCAGCGTTGCACGCCACGCTAGGGCAAAATAATTAGACGATATTAACATCTGCATTCACATCAATCAACTTTAGCCACCAATGCAAGTAATCCGTAATGACATGCCAACTTCTATGAACTCTTTTTAAAAACCAAGTGCGTGCAGCGTTCCGGATATCTAACTGCAGACAAACATTAAGAATCCCACTGCATTACTGAAACATACCTTAGATTCTTGTAATCTTCAGGTCAGAATATGTATTTCATTTTGCGAACTGTAGAACTTTATTTTGTACCTCTGGTAAAAGCACAGCACAACGAGTAATTTTTTCACTGTTATTATAAAATTACATAAAATTACACGATGAAGTTGAATGTATGAGAAAATTTGCTGATGGACATGAGTAGAGTAGTTACTTACCACGGCAATCTGCAAGCCCTCCTTTGAGTTCATGTACACAATACTACATCCAAGTTGGCTTTGAATGTCCAAACAATTCACGCACGTCATTTTTTTTTTAATATAGCTTGATACATGTACTATTAGCTCATTTGGCAAGAGCCTATGAATCACGAATTGTGTACATACAAATGAAACCATATACAAAGAAGTAGTTTCCTCGGGATGTCTGCTACAATGAGGGTTCGATCCCCACCTGGGGTCCCATATTTTTCCGCACAATAGGGCTTGTAGATGAATTAATTTTCTCTTCATTGAATCACGAATTGTTCGTATTTAGTCATTAGTTACTGTTGCCGCTGTCATCGTTGTTGATCACAGAGACTTCATATCTTACACACGTACACACATATGTCCCACCTCAAAGCCTACCAAAAATTGTGTTGGTGGGTAGCTGTATTTGTTTAGTTTTTTTTCTTTCCGCCTTACAGTTGATGATATGAACTTTATTTGGTTGGCTTAACCACTTACATGTCATCTTTATACTTCTTGAAAGATTATATTGATGTCATCCATAAATCTAGTTTGTTGGCCATATTTTTGTTTTTCATAGACTCTAAGACCCTTCTGTGTATCTGCAATATTGTGACCTGTATCGTGAATCCCACTGCACAGTAACGTTCTAATGTTGTCCTGTACATATTCATAATCTTACGTTAAATAGCACTGTCAAGCTTTCCCTGTAATTTGACATCAATTAATGCTGCTATTTACCCAGGTCTTAAAAAGTGAGTGGAAGTGTATGGAAGGAAATGACAATAATTGTCTACGGTGTCAGAAGCAATGGTCTTCAAGTAGGGTTTCTTAACTTGATTACAATAAGACACGAAATCATAAGCAATTTTAATTAAATTCCTCAAAGCTAAATATGACGAAAGTAATGAAGAGAAAATTGACAAAAGACAATGAAAAATGTGGAATTGCCAAGATGTTCCCTCCTGACCACTTAAAACCTGGCAGCAGTGAGAAGAAAAGACGAGGCTTGGAATAGTTTGGTAAATGACTACTTTGTCAAGGAAAATCTTGCACTACAGCAGAATTGTGACAAACGTTTGACACACCAGTATGGGTAGAATATTCGATTAATGCAGCAACAATACTATTTCACCCTGTTATCATTGTCGCAAAGTGACATTTTTTAGAAAGTAAAGGGTTAACTTCACAATCCGTATTGGAATAGCATTAGGGTATTGATTTGATCCTGGATCATTCTATTTGAAGCAAATAATATTTCTTTTAGCCAGAGGAGACCAAATTCCCTGTCCAAAATGGTTCCAGTTGATTTGTTACAGATTTGGTTCAGTGATTTGGTGCC
>JBCAUI010536694.1:0-11027 GCA_038406195.1 Haplosyllis anthogorgicola
CTTGTTTTATTGCATTATTACAGGGTGTTTTATGCATCTTTACCAAGATCTATTGTCTGCTCAGTACAATAAAGTTCATTCATGAGAAATACAAGTTGTTGCTCTCCGTACAGTAAACCGCAGGTCCGAATCGTCACAAACATTCGCTGTTCCACACATGATATCTTTTAATAGATTTGCGAAACATTACACAATCAAAGGCCGAACCACCTGCTTTGTAAATAGTCATTAAACACAAATAGTAACTAAAATGCAAATAGTTATTAAAACATAAAAAATTGTAGAAACCTAGAAATTTGACCTTCAAATGACCTTGACCTTCAAATGATCTTGACCTATTTTTTTACCTTGGCCCCATTAACTTGTCTCAAACATCATAACATGTGATATTAGTAGACAACACTAAAAATTTTGACACTTTTATTGCTTGACCCAATGACCTTGATACTCAAACTTGACCTAGATATTATGAAGGTGTACCACCATACTAAAAATGAAGATTCTAGGTCAAGCGGTTCAAAAGTTATAGCTCAGACAGACAGACGGACGGACAGACAGAGAAACACAGACAGACACAACTGAAAACATTACCTTCCCGCATACGCGGGCGGTAATAAATTCAGTAACAGAGAGAAAACTCATCTTTCTTAAAATAGTCATTTAATATTCATGTCATGGCAAGCATGTAATACAAATACTGAGTGCAACTGTTACGTGCTGGATTACATGGACATTAATTAATAAAATTTTATAAAAAGAAAAAAAAATTACTATTGAAGACTAGCGAATTGCTCGTGTATTGTTCCAGTCGCACTGTGTATTGACTAATAGCATGGCTCAGTACGTTATACAGTGTTATTGAATATCACAGTTAAATAACATATCACAGGTATGATTAGGTCTACTTCTTTGTTTAAGAAGATCACCAAATGGTGTCGTTTTCCTTTAAACTCGCTGAGTTTACTTGGGATGCCAGGTCCTTTAAGCTTCAGATATTTGGATAAAGCTCGATCCTGTGACATCTCCCAGTTCTTTGGAGTCGAAGCTGGCCATAACCTCACGTTTGCCCGTCTTTACTGGTTTTAACTTAATTTTCAATTCCACCTTGTCATAAGGTTCAATATTCCTGTCAGTAAAATAAAATAAATAATTGACTTCATTGAAATTGTCGTAAAAGCTCCCAAATATTGTGTGCTATTCGAAGTTGCTAAAGTATTTATTTAAGTTTCAGTAATTACAAAACATTTTTCGTAGATTGTTATGTTAACTTTTTCGGCAAACTCGAGTTTCATTGAGATGACAGTTAGCATTATTATTACTCACCCACAATCTTTCCTAATCGGTTTTTGTATACCAGGTCCTTCCACCTGCCACTGGCACCTGGTTAGCGTAACGCCCATGGGGTTTGTCAGTTCTACTGTACATTCAAACTCCTCGCCTGCTTTACCAGATTCAGGTACCTGCAACAGGAAGTTGTTATGAACGAGAGCAACAGAAGGTATTTTATGCAGCGGTTGAACTTGGATATATTTACATGTGGATATGGATATCAAATTGGTAATCGACTGATTTAATGCAAATAGTGCATCATCTCGTTTGTTTTGATTTTCTCATTTTTACATGTGGATATGGATATCAAATTGTTTAGTAACCGACTGATTGAATGCAAATGGTGCATCATCTCGTTTGTTTTGATTTTCTTATTTTTTCAAAGGAAGTCTGATTTCTGTTACATGTACAAGCAGATATTTGACAGTATTGCCGGAGTCTCGGGTATTGTACCTGGATTACTAAGTCAGGTCTGCGTAGACGGAAGTCATCGTTACAAGTGAACACTTGGTTTGTTTCTTTAACCCATGAGACAAGCTCTAGTTTGAAGCCACACTGATCTGTAATGAGATGACCGTATTCCTCCGCGGTCACTCTCATAATCACATCATCTCCTGAAAAATCAAAGGGGCAAAATAAGAAAAATAAGATTATTGGCTCATTTGGCATAATTGCCAAAGAGCCTAAAGAATCATGAATTGTCCGTCGTCCGTCGCTGTTGTTGTGATCATCAACGTCATTGTTGTTGTCATCATCTGTGCACAGCCACCCTGAGCACACTATTGATCATAGAGACTTCATATTTTATGCATGTATGCACCTATGTCCTATCTCAAAGCCTAGCAAAAATTATGTTGCTGTGACCATTATTCTCAAATTGGCAGCCATATGTTTTTTTCTTTGAACCTAAATTCTGGACATACAATTAATGATACAGACTTCATATTTGGCAGCCTAAAGAACCTACATACCCTTTTTTATGTGCTGCAAAAATTACATTGATACCACCTACTGTATTTGTCTGCTTATTGGCCCATGCACGATTGACTTATTTTTTTAGGTGCACATTGCCACTTAGTACTTGCACTCTTGTGCAAGCAACAGAGCAGAATGGAGTCACAAAAGAGCAAATGTAGTGTTTCTTATACAGCTGCCTTTAAATTGAAGGTTGTACAGTTTGCAGAAGATACTAATAAGCTGAAAGCTTCGAAACATTTTGGAGTACATAGAAAAAGAGTGCAATTGTGGTGTGAACAAAAAGAAGAGCTGGAAAAAAGTATCTAAGAGAGCTAAGAGCTTGCCTGGTAAAGGTCGTAAGGTACCCTATCCAGACATTGAAAAAAGATTGCTTGAATGGATAAAAGAGGTCAGAAACAAAGGGGTAGACTCACTGGCAAACCTCTAAAAAGGGAGTGCCTACATCTGCACAGACTTTATGGAAGCCAATCTTTCAAAGCATCTTCTAGCTGGTATAGAAACTTTAAAAAAAGCAACAAAATTGTTATGAGAAGAACTACACACATCAGCCAAAAACCAAAAGAAATTACTGATGATTTGATACTGAGATTCCAATGACTTGTAATAAGAATGAGAAGAAATAGGGATTATGAAGAGTTACTAATAGGAAATATGGATGAGACCCCCATATGGATGGAAATGCCAGTGAAATCTTCACTGCATTTGTCTGGAGAAAAAGATGTGTCTGTAAGTACAATAGGCCATCACAAAGAGACTAACTGTTATATTATCTGGCTTGGCTGATGGAACAAAACTTCCCCCTTTAGTTCTTTTGCCTGGAGTCAGACCCCCTAAGCCTGCTGATATTCCACCAGGGATACAAATTTACATGTGTGGTGCAAAAAGAGGAAGTTGGTCCAGTGCTGAAATAAAGTACTGGCTGGCAAAAATATGGGGAGTGAATAACAGGCAGAGATGGTTACTTGTCTCAGACACATTCAGAGGTCACACTACTAAGAATGTGAAAGATCAAGTTAGAGGCCAGTACAACACTGATTTAATCATTATTCCCCCTGGTTGTACATCAAAACTTCAGCCAGCTGATGTGTCATGGAATGCTCCTTTTAAACGGCATTTAGAGGAGAAGTATGATGATTGGCACTTTAATGCTCCCAAAGTGTACACAAGATTTTGAAATGCCAAACCCCCTTCCAAGTTATTAGTTTTGCAGTAGATAAAGAATGCCTGGGATCTAGTTAATCCTGAAATTGTGAAAAAGTCATTTAAAAAGTGTGGAATATCAAATGCCTTGGACAGAACAGAAGATGATCTCTTTGATCAAGATGACAATGATGAACCATTTGAAGGTTTTCAAGCTGCAGAGATAGAAGATAAAGAAGAGTACAATGCCAATGTACAGTCTTTCCAACCTGTCACTGACATTGAAGCATACTCAACTCAGATTCTGATGTAAATTCTGTCTACCTTTTTTCAGTCAATATTTATAGCTTTGAAATTTTTTTAATATAACTACAGGGTGAAAATCAGGGAATTTGAATGTTCCCAGACGGGGAAAACACAGGGAATTTTATCTTAACCTGAGCCTGGCCACCATCGACTAGTCGTACGAAATATCAATTATTCAATCAATTAAACTGTGACTGTTCAGTTCAATTTATAAGATAGTCATTGTACATTGACTTGCCTGTAACATAATAAAGTTCTCTGACCAGACAATGTACGCAAAGTAAATACTTTTTCAATTTTATTTTAGTGGATTACGATTAATTGTTTAATTACATTCAATCAATTTAGCACTTAATAATAACTCCAATAAATAAGGCCGTGTTCCTGCGGTACTAATCTCGTTGGAAGTGTCTCCTTAACTTGAGAACAGGTTCAAGAAACTGATGGCTCTTAAGGCTTGTACCTTTAATAGGTCCAAGTACTCGATCGAACTCGAGTTTTTTGACGTGGCCCTTGGGTACCCCGGTGTAGAAGCAGCTTCGTAGATTGATGGTTCCGCTCACTGAACGCTCTTCACGACTCGTGTTCTGGATCCTCAGTACTACGTCGAAGTTGTTGCCAACCAGCACGTTATCCTTGTTATTCCATTCATACTTTACATCCTTCCGTGAAAATAGAGATTTACAGTTGGAATTTTTTTAAAGTACGTACAGTTCTACAGAGTACTCGAATGGATTTAATGCCATTGAGTTTTGTCGTTTTCAAAGGTATTCGACATTAACAGAAGTCTAATAGGAACACTAGAACACAAGCACAGTGCGAATTCCTATCGTTCTAAAATTACTTAGAATCTCTTGGTAATATTTGAATGAGCAGATTGAACAATATTACCTCAGAGCCTTTCTCATAGATATTTGGTTTACTGGATGATGTATTAGCTTTCATGACTGCTGCTCGTTCCTCTTCACTACCTGTTGATGACAATTTATTTATTGGACTCCACCTAGGCGGGTTGACCGAATTTCGTTTTCAGCTGATTTCCACAAAGCCTCCACTCAACAATAATCTTCACCAACAGGCCGATATCCTTACAAGGAACGCGATTCGCGCTTTCTCAGGTGGCAGTGGCACAGTTTCAAAAGTGAGGTCTGCTTTAATTATAGGAATACTATTTAAAAGCGATCTACAACGAATGCACACCTTCTTTGAATTTGTATCCGTCAGTGAGATCCATTCGTTCTTTGTCGTCGTACCAGAGTCTTGTTGCGAAGATGTGTTTCTTCCAAGCATCACCGTCCCTGGTATCTGGAAGGTTTCGTGCTCGCTTTGTACTTATTCTCTTGCCAACTCTGTAAAACAAACAACAAAGTTTTACTTGGTTTTGTTTATTTTCTAACATTCGAATGCGATTTTGCAGAATGGAGCGTTGTCGAGTGAGGATTAGCAGGGATTGTCTTGACAACAATTGACTGCACTCTGAGAGTAAATTGAACGAAAACGTGATCACAAATATAATCTTACTTGCTCTTCTCAATGACTTTCTTCCAGTCGTTATCCTTGGTTTGACACCAGTGTACTTTGTCGGCATTAACTTCAGCAAATATAAAAGGACCATCATAACCAAGTTGTACATTGCCTTCTCGCACTGCAGCAACGGGCATTGGTCCTGCACAATAAACACCTGCAATGAAAAAGGAATAGGCGAATGGTATTTAGCCTGTCAGTTTTATTGAATCAAACACAAAGGTGAGAATTCACATCCATTGCTACCAAAGAACGTAATAATAGACGAATTTCTACAAATATGATATCGGAAATTTACATTGGTACTAACCATCACTAGTTTCCTGTGGTGTAGCGTCAATAATCTGCCAACCTCCGTAAGCACCCGGGATGTCCGGTCGCGCCATCCAAACCTCGTTCCAAACGTGGAAATTCCTGCATCATAGTTGACAGTAAAAAAACAAATAAAAAATAAAAAATTTGAAAAGAAAATATTTTACTTAATTAACTAAGAAACAAAATGGTCCTGATGTGTACACTGAAAGATCACCGGTATGCTGGAGCGTCATATATTTTACAATCGTTACGACATTTTAATCATGGACATTGTACCATCGTCAGTAAATTTTGCAAAAAGGGTACCTTGATGTAAGTCATGTTGAATAAATGCATTAGATATGGTGCATTCAGTTGATTAAAAAGCAATGCAGCCTTGCGTTTACGTGGACCGTATTTTGTGTTTTAATGTTATTTAGTGCAGCAAGATACAAACCATATTGAGTCAGAGTTCATATTCATAATGGAGTTTCCTTTGTAGTCCCAGTGCACATCGACAGGCACGCTACCGTCACAGTCGTGTGCGGAGGAAAAGTTAGTAACACAACGTGCAGGAATACCCAGTGAACGGCAAACTACAACCACAAGCACACGTGAGTACACTCTCACAACTATTCATAAGACATCAAAGTCGTTTCTGAAAAGTTATGGGATGTAGATGTTTGGAAATGCTAGACGTCCAAGCAAACTAATTCCTTATCCACGTTGGCGATTTAACAAAACGTTTGTCACCAGCCTGGTTTAGGTTTGTTTTTTTTTTAGTTAAATTTTGGACATTTTATTGAAATATACAAAACAATAAATCCTTTCAGTTTCTTCAGCTTTACGACCAAGCCATTGTATTCTGCAAACTACATCCATTTAAAGCCTTGTGTTTGTGTATGTTTAAGTTTACATCAAAGGTAAATTGATTTGAGTTACGATTACGTTCGAAAGAGTTAGTGTACAGGATCAGGTTGCGCAACACTTCAATAAACTCATCAAAGATTGTAACGCTATCATCCTTCAGCTGCAAATTTGGTATAGAACTAGGAGTAATAAAAATATTTTGTGCAAACAATGTGTGTAAAGTGATTTTACAGGACTAGTAATTTGTGATCTTTCGTATTCTTCAATACCATGGTGAACATTAGGATGGATTAGTTTGTTGAGCGTCGGTTAACAAATTATTTGTTGTGCCTTGCTGAATATTGCATACCAAATAGAATCTGTGTTCATTTCATCCATAGAATCACCCTTATATGTCCAGTGCACATCCACTGAGATACTATTATCACAGTCATGAGCTGAGCCGAAGTTAGTTACACTGCGACACGGTATGCCTAACGCCCTACAAACTGGCATGCAGAATCAGGTGTGAGGTCGGATCTAGTACTTCGCATACATTTAGAAATGTCATTAAATATCACAAAAGTTAATACAGAGAAATAATTTCATTTCCATAACAGATACAATGCTCAGTGTCATGCTGTAGCAACATGCAGTGACAGCGAACATGGACTATCCAAAATCGTGTCTATTTCATTTGCGGCGATCGCAACGCAAATATGAATTAACTGAGCAACTAGCATGCCGGATCTCCAAAGGTATAGGAAGGGTTGATGACGTAGATTTTACCTGTTGTTGTTACGCCAGAGAAGACCCAGCATTGACCATATTTGACAGGTTGTCGGGTTTCAAGGAATTGTTTTAGTATATCGTAGCTGCCGACCCACGCCATAGGAGCTGTAGCTCCCTCGTAGTTTCCCGACCAGTTTCCCATCAAGACACCGTTGTCGTCGGGAGAGTTCACCTACGGTATTCATTAACATAAAATTTTGTAACTTTATCAGTTCTGCATTTCATACAAACTGATCATACGTTATTTGGGAATTATCATTATCGTAAGATTTTATTAATTGAAGAACATTGTTGATTTAAGCTGTAATTTACATCAATATCATTAGAAAATAAAAACCTGATATATATAGTGAATGGTAAAGTAAGAAAGTTTTAATTGGTTTAAGCGACCGATAGGAAATTCAGAATTAAACTAATTTGGGTGTCACAGATTCATTCATTGTAGAAGTGTGCTTGAATGTCGTCTTTAAACCGAATTATCAACTGAAACTTACAATCGCAGAAATAGCTCTGCTGATCGCTACAGGGTTGCTGCGACTCTTGTCTTGAAGTTTGGCGAGGTCCAATAAAAGCATAGCACAGTCAAGAACACAGTCTTCAAACTGGAATGGCAATGTTTACCAACAAGTTAACCACTTTAGAGTCTTGTGATTACCCACATCGAATGTCAACAGCATGAGGGAGATACAAATTTAGCAGACAATTTTTAGCAATTTTTAGAAATTAACCATCTCTGTCATTGCCCTCATCAAAAAACACATGCAACGTAATTATCCTGGGACTTCACAACTGGAAACGGTTATGGCGATGATCATCTTCGGATACTAGGATGATGATCGGACAGGCGTGTCGGGGACAACAGAAAATACTCGCGCGTATACATTTCATTAGGTACAAAATTTACCTGCGCGAAGTTCCACGGTCTGTGGCCGATCTGTTCCCAGTTTCCTGTGTAGATTTTACCAGTCTCGTTTAGGACACACTCATCTCTCCAAACCGCATCCTCCATATAAACCTGATCTTCTGCAAAACAAATTTTAATTTCTGAGCCAAAGCAGAAAAGTATACAGCTTGGAAGTAATGAATGCTTTTGCTAGTGCCCTATAAGCACACATAGAGCAATATCATTATTGTGAAAATTAGTATGTAATAACCGAAGGAACTTAAGATGTTCAAAGATAAGAATTAAGATCAAATGAAAACTTACGCTTGCAGAATGGATTGAATATAACATAAATCGGCTCGTCATGTTCATATCGATGGATTTTTCTCTTTTGTTGTGGAAAATCCGGATCTTCGTCAGGTTGCGCCGTAGCTTCAACCTGTGAACATAACACACTCTTTTCTTCGATAACAGAACATAAGTTTCTTAAGTCAGTTGTATGCCATAGTGGCTTAATAGTTTGACAGTACTCAACAGATACCATCTAAGTGTGCGCTTTTTGACTGGAGAGGAAAATATACGCTAAATAAACTCTCAATTTAAGTTCTGTCAAAACATTGGCGGGGACGCGGGAGGCGCCCCGCCCCCACCCCCATGGCCAGAATTGTTTTCATTTTCATGCAGTTTTTGCCGATTTCCCCCCATTTTTTAGGGGTTTTTCGAAAAAATTTGGGTTGGCGCCCCCCCCCCCTTACGGGAAATCCTGGATCCGGGCCTGCAAAATATTTGATATGATATTTGGTTCATATTTTCAGGTGACATGGTTAAAGGCATATCTTTAAACGGGCTAACCATGAATTTCCATTTTCCAATAATGGCATCACAGCCAGTTTGTATTTTTATTGTCATGGTAGTCTCTTCTGTACTTGTAATAGTGGCACTCCACAGCATACTTTTGATGGCTGTCCCACATGTAAGGACCTGTTGTGTATCTTTACTCGGTTTAGGTGTTTCACCTTTTAAAGAAAAAACATTACTCTGTAAATAAGCAGAATTTTCTTTGAAAATCCATGTACGCTATTTCAAACGTAAGTAAACCGATGCCATGTACAAGTTTATGAACTGAGTGTTAGCTACTAAGTGTCAGTTTCTACCTATTTCCATTATGATTTTAATGTTATCCTTTTCCTTGTCAAATTCCCTGTTCAGTTTGAGTTGCACTTCAAATGGTTGACCCCTCCTGACGACAAGCTGTGGTGGTCTCTCCTGGCCGGGTTGCGTGATCTCGTACTCATTTGTCTCATGCTCAAATGCGTTCTTAGATACTTGGTAGTTTACCGATTCTACTGTGACCGGATCCGGTGCCTCATCGATAACTGGCTCTGAAATAGACATGGACCATTGTGAGGCAGATTCTGCATTGCAAATCAATTTCTGTTTCGTCTCATCGGCATACAGACTGGCAGATCATATAAATTTGTGTAACACATGTGGCAAAAAAAGTATAAATTTTTCATGACTTTTAATTCGATTGTCTTTTAGTTTCCATGCTTTTTTGGAAATATGTTTCATAGAGATTTATTTTCAACTTTGCAACGATATTCGTCGTTTACCATTTTTAAATCCATAATATCATATATTTCATGTGAGATAGTAAACTGTATTTTATCACTTTTGACCTCAGATAATTCAATTTCGGATAAATCGATAACACTAATAATTCGATCACAATTTCACTTTTGGATATCGTCATAAAAACTTATGTTCCCTTCCGTGACGTGACGTATGAAAACAAGGTGGAACAAAAATGGGATTAATTTTTTGTTTTTCATTCTAACTTTAGATCATTATACAAACAATGAAAATCAAGTTTCTTACCAGATTCCTTCTTTTCATTTTCATTAGATGATGCACCTGGGCCGACAACACGCATCCACCACAAAGGGGGAAGTTTGGGCTTGAATTGCGTCCGTGTGTCCACAAAAGTACCCTTGGCGGAACGCCCGAAGTACTCGGAACCGGTCATCTTACGTCTGCCTGATGCCATGTTGTCACCTGAAATATTTGCAATGAAGGAATAGGTTTAACAATACCTATGCAGTTAACTTGTTTCAAACCAAAAGTAATAGTACATCAATAATTCTGGCAATCTAGACCATAAAACAAATATCAACAGGAAAATGGTACCCAATGAAAACTAAGGGAGGGGCGAAACGTCGGGTGAGAGTAACAAAAGGATTAACTGGGGTTTTACACAGCCAACTTTATGCTGCACACGCGCACAAAAGGATAATGTGGAGGAATAAGGCATGCAGTCTTGTTGTTTCAATTTGTTATAACACCAGGCATAAACCGCCCTACTGAACTTGTAAACATAAATACGAGCATAAATCAATTTTTTGTAGGTTCTATTTAAAATGTCAAATTAATATAGTTAGAATATCTGGCATTGAAATAATCAGTAAAATCAACTAAGTATGTAGAAAGATAGATGCTCGTACCTGCTTTTGAGTAACATTTTGAGTTCTCGTGTTCCCCTTTCAACATATTATTTTATGCAATTCGGTATTTCTCTGTTATTATTTTGTGAGTCTATATTTTTCTGTTTTTCTTTGCTGATAGTATCAAATTTACTTGTCGTTGATTATTTATAATTTATGTTTTAGTTACAAATTGTTAATGTTTATAACTTGACAGAATCGTGATAGCCATAGAAACTACATCATGCCTGTCATGGTGACCGATGACGTCACGCAACGTAGCGGTACAAAAGACGTAACTTTAAGCGTATTTTTACGTGCCTATTCAGGCCCTGGGAACTCACGTGAAAGATCTGTCATGTGAACACAGGCCCGGTGAACTATGTGAATGATGTGAGGGATTGGTGTGCACTTTGTGAAGGAATTGTTACATTCTCCATTGACACCAATGT
>JBCAUI010536705.1:0-11025 GCA_038406195.1 Haplosyllis anthogorgicola
AGTTTTCTGCAAATGTTCATAAATTTATGAATGTTCAGATATTTATTTACAAATGAATGGGACATAATAAAAATTATCATAAGTCCCATAATTAATAAATAATAATTATTGCAAGTCCCATTCACTTTAATGCTAAATTTATGAACATTTGTGGAAAATTCTGCCAATTAATTTAATAATAATAATAATAATAGTAATAATAAATTTAGAAAAATATTTTTGGAAAAAATATTGATATAAGCAGGGAAAAGTACTGATATAAGTGGGGAAATGAACATTTGGGTCAATGGAAGAAATTTGGCACGGAAAAAAATATCGATATAAGTGGGATATTGATATAACCGATATCGATATATCCGGGGAGGAGTGTAGTGTTTCAAAACTTTCTTCTCGTTTCCTAATTTGACCAGATCATGAAATTACTGTTAAAAGTTCACCTCCCCGCAGCAATTAAATTTCATGCTGAGCTCATTCAATCCAATTTTTGCGGGGCACTAAACTTTTGATAATAATTTCACGATCTACTGTCGTTCAATTTTGTAGTAAGTACTGTAACTGTGTTGTTGTCGTTTGCTTGTTAGCTTCAAGGTAAAACGTATCTTACCCAGTAAAGAGCGTGGCCTGATCGAAGCTCGGCAGATTGTTCTCGTTCTCACTGATCCACAGCTCAAACGCGTCGAGTCCCTTGTAGGCATGCGTGTACCCGACTCCGTTATCCGTCTCTTTAATGTCGTACCCCTCCGTGAAGGGCGAATCCGACGGCGTCTGAAATAAGCCGAATTTACTCAAGATAACGTTCTGGCCCATGTGGGCAATTGTGAAAATTGCCACCGTTTAATGTAGAATTTACAAGTTTGTCGAAAGCAAAATGTTCCTTTATGTTGCGTACGTCTGCAGAAATATGTTCGAAAAAGTTTGCAAGTAAGTTTCCAGACATATTTGCAGTCATGTTTTGTAAGTGCCTTTTTGAATGCAAGGGAGATGTCTATAACTCAACACGCAACTGATTACTAAAGCGGCAAAGTCGAAATTTTTCCCTGTTGAAGAATCACTTAAGACTAAAGTTATTTCACATCAATTTGACTTACTAGGGCGATGTACAATGCTACTAATTTGACGTAGATAAGGAAATCTGGTTCATCTATGCTCATGTATCTTAGATCCACCTGTAAGCAAAAAGTATCTGTTGTAAGTTTCATTTCAGAAAGGTTAAAGTTAAGTATTGTATTTATATACCACCCTCAGAACTGTTTTCAACGGTAGGTCCAAAGGAGAAAACGCACTTCCCTTGCATCCCCAGTGGTTCCAATTTTTAAAATTTTAATGCGCATTTTGCCCAAAAATGTGAGAATAACCTTCAATTTGAAACATCCAACGAAAAATCTTAAATCCGCCACAGAGGATGAAAATCCCATAAGTCTTGGAACAATAGAATTACATGTTGTGATTCGATTCACATCAATAGCACACCATGATATGGAATTGTTTAGTTCTCAGACGTTCCCAAATTAATAGAAATTTAAGGGGCTATTATCAATGATGGTTTAGGACCAGAAGATCTCTCTTTTTTGAAATTTGAAACACAAACCACTCACCCCGTTGGCGACATGCGAGAAGTAGAACCGGATGTTACTGACGGCGTTATCTTGTCGTTCCCGGTGCGAGCTCCCGTCTGCCTCGTCGTAAAACCTGCAAGAAGCATGCCAAATTAAACGTAAAGTCTGATGCGACCTGGATTGCAGTGACAACTTTAGCTTTTGGTAAAAGAGATGTAAAGGATATTATTTCTATAGAACAACAAAATTTCACAAGTTTGCAATTGTTCAATAGCAGGTCTATCGAATGAATTTCCGTTTTGTGCTCGACGAAAGTTTCTATTTTGGTAGAAAAAAACATAACGTTACAGTGGTACACAAGATTTTATCGTTTTGTCTCTTGTTTCTATTTCAGTAAAAAGGGTCTTTAGTTCTACTATCATTCGATAACAATTGAAAGGTGGCAAAAATAGTGATGTGTCTTACTTCAAGTACATGGCGTAGTCGACGAATATGGCCATCTCGACGCCGAACTGAGTTTTAGAGCTTGAGGCCTGCGGGTTGTAGGCCATGTACCTCCACATCTCATCCTGCCGCTCCGACAACCTCCTCATCTCAGGGCGGATCACTGCAGTGCGAAAAAAATGGGTTTTTTTAGATTATGATATATCCTCCGCAGGGGTCAAGCTCTGTTGCAATTCGACTTTTGGAAGCTAATGCATCATAGGTTGCTCCTCATCTAATATTATGTATTCCGTAACTACATGTATATATTTGTAACTTAATTGCGCCAAACTCTGGCCACAAATGGTGTCAGTACGGGGAATTACAAACTTTTCCTATTAACTCAACAAGCTAATTAGCTCCGTCGACTGTCCCAGTCCTATTCACCAAGCGCACTTAATAGGAAATCTTGTAATGTTCTCGAATGTCGAAGCTTTTTGACTGTCACCAGACAGCAATTATTTTGTGGTTGTCTGCTTGCCCCCGGTTTTGGACTCGGCTTCACAACCAGGGATTTCAGTCGGAGCAGAATGAGATACTCACTGATGTCGTCCATGATGTCAGGCATCGCGTTTTCGGCTGGGATCGACAAGCTCGTGATGTCACCCAGGTTGACGTAAGGCATCGTGAGATCCACGGCGGGCACGTCATTGATCGGGACGTCCACCACCTCGGGCGTGAAGGACCTCTCCTCCACCGGCGGGACGTCACGGGTCTCCGGGGCGCTGGGCTGCGAGGCGCTCCTTCCGTAGCGGCCGTGGAGGGAGTAGCGGCCCGGTGTGTGACGGGGCTGCCGCCTCGGGGCGGGCTGACCCCTGGGCTCGCTCCTTTCTCCCGGAAAGTAATTTCCCTGGGGTCCTGGTCGAGGGGCTCCTGCTCGAGGGGCTCTGCCCCGTGAACGTCCCTGAGACGTAGGGTTCAGTACATACTGACGTCCCCTCATGTTAAAGACACCTCTCTGTAATTGCAAATAAAAATTTATGTTAGCATGTTCTCAGATGATAAAAAGCGACTCAGCGAGAGAACTATTTTCATTCTGCTTTCTAAACGAGGAATCTTAATTTAAACTACAGGTTTACATTAGGTATTTTGAAAATTTACGAAAATGTGATAAAACATCCAATTTGATGTCAAATTAAATCGTGTATTTTACATTACACAGGGGCGGATCCAGGATTTCTTGTTGGAGGGGGCGCCTTTTAATATTTTCCTTCAAAACAGTATGAAAATGAAAGAGTTTTAGGCTTTGGAGGGGGCGCACGCCGGTGGCGCCCCCTGGATCCGCCAATGTTACACAAAAATATAAGAGAGTTGTCATAAGATGCTGTGTTATGGTTTTAACACGACTTTTATGTACTGATGAAATATAAAAAATTAATATTTTTTATGCGCATAAGGCTTATTTCTTTTAATCATTTGGATTATATTGCATGGTCAGGATTTTCAAAGTGTGGCGATCGGAAAAAAATAAAAATAAAAATTGAACTTGGTCTCTAAACAGCCAAACTGTTCATAAAAATAAATAAAATTAATATTTTTCAGGATCGCCTTCTAACAGATTGACTTCCAACAGTTCCAAGACTGCTGTATTTTGCTGTGCATAATGTGTTTCATCTACCATATTAGTTTTTGGGGGTTTTTTTAATGCCAATTTCAAAGTGCAGCGGGTAATGTAATCCAAACAATTAAATACAAAAAGCCTAAACCTAAATACAAATGTGAATAATTTGGGGAGAACAATTGTGAAAAGGTAACATTGCCAGGATTCGACAAGAAGAAACCCAAAATAGTTTTAGAGAACACAAAAAGTGTACACATACGTAAGCTCTGCCGCGAACATTACGCGTTCTTGTATCCATCATTTCTTCCACTAAAATAGCTGCTTTGTTCTCTCGATCCACATACGCCTTGAAATGCTGCAAATAGAAAAAGGAATTCATTTATAAGTTCATAACGCTTTCTAAATCAGCTGGGGAACAACAGAGGTCTATGGTTGCGTCAATCAAACTTCACGCGGAGCTAGTGTGCCTAACTGATACAAAAGCCTCCGATGTGAATTTTGGAAGAAACCAACTCTTCTGATTGACACCACCATTAGAACACAAAAATCAAAGGGAAATTTCATTCTGGAAAACTGATTGATTGTTGATTGTTTCTTTTCGAGAAAATAGCAAGTTGGGTGGAGAAAAATTGTATTAGGTAGATCTTAGTTGAGATCAGTTGGCACAGAATTACACGTTGTGCTATTGATGCTTGCAGAAGCACACAGTGAAATTCTATTGTTTCAAGATAAGCAGGATTTTCCTGTTTCAGATAAAATTTCTCTCGTGAAATTTCATTATTCATAAATGGATTTAAAGTTCTCGATTGTTGTTACACAAAACCATTGAAGCAAAACTTTTATTATTTCTTGATTTCCTTGTACAGAGAGATTTTTCACTCATGTAAAATTAGTTACAAACGTAATGGGAAATATTCGTTTATTCACAAATTGACATTTAAGACATGTCTGAGTTCCAATTATTAACCCCGTAGAAGCAGCAGCCATGAAAATATTTACTTCCTTTTTTAGACATCATGACTTTTTTACAACTTTAGAATTTCCTGATCCTGAGTTCATTAAGTAACATGATTTATTGCCAAAGTTCGATCATTGCTTTGATGTATTCACTTTCAATGTGTTTAACCACAATACAGCAATGCATTTGGTCGTATAAGGATCTGAATGGTGAGAAAAGTACTTATTGCCTTTTTAAAATGTTATTACCCTTTAAAGATTTGAGGTGACTAAAATATTTTTGTTTGAATTGAGAAAAACTTCTTACAAGTAATACAAAATCCTGTGTATGTCTGTGTATGTAAGTTACTTTTTAAACCGGTACAATAATTTTAAGGTTCCAGATTTACACAAACAGGATATTCCACGAATGATGTATTTCGACACATATCATCCAAAACAAGTTCCCAGAAGACATTCCAATTAAAAAATAATGTGTTCAGGTATTTACGGCCAAAGTTTACCTCTGTATTTTATCTGCGAATTGAAACAATTGCTGTACATTGTTACATTTATGGAAATTTGGAAACAAGGGAAGCGCATGTTATGCTATTGAACGGCACAAAAACAAAACTTGAACTTTTGTTCTTGGGGTCTTTTTTGTCGGGTGTAAAAGTTGGTGTGGTATAACTTAGGGAATAGTAAATGTTACTTGAGTATATATTCTCTATTTTGGATTAATCGACAGTCGCAAATATGTCTGTTTTTTATTGAACGTAAAACATACTTTCTCAAATACAAAACTTTGGTCGTGATACAATCTATCAAGCAAAGTGATTTGATAAAGAGGATCTCACCATAATCGATATTCTGTTCTGTGAATCATCAGTGAAGAGCGCAACTCGTTTATCAACTTGTCAAACCTGTTTACACTGACTTAGATCACTGCAGAACCTACAGTGATCAACTTGTCCGTCAGTCGGTTGTTGCAAAGTTAAAAGTACTATTTTAATTCACACTCTTTTCAACTCAGGAAATTTATAAAATGTTATAAACAATAGAGTTTCACGCTGTGCCTTTCACTCGAACTTTAGCACGTAGCAAATTTCTTTTGGTTGAAAATTAAAGAGACTTTTCTTTCCTTGCATTTTACAAGACAATTGATGAAACCGATTTTTTGTTAAGTAGAATTAAGGATCATGGATTGTCTTTCAGTTCTAATGTTTCAGAAGTGTTCATGATGCAATGCTCTTGATTTTATACCACTTAAAACCTGCTAGCCAAGCAGAAGAATCTACCGTATATCTCTCGTTCTAGTTGATGCCTTGTTAATTTTCTATTGTATGCTAATGAAGTTGGGCTTCAGGCACATTACCCCCGTGTTAAATAAAATAGAGTCGGATGTGGTCTGCCGGTCTCATGATTCGTGTTCTTCAGCAGAAAGAACATCATAATCTAGACTATTTTGAGAGATCATGCATTGCGCACAGTTTGTATTACAGAGGGAACCGTGATAAGCACTTTTTACTAGTGTTCCATTTTTATTTTTGCGCGATATTTTTGCGATTTATTTAAAGATGTGGTTGATAAAATTTGTATATATGAAAATTTAATTGTTTGATTATATTTAAGGAAAAGAGAGGGAGACAAAGAGAAGAGAGAAAGAGAAGAGAGACAGACAGACAGACAGACAGATAGACAGATACACAGACAGAAAGAGCATTCTTAAATGCGTCTGTAAAGTAGTAAAGTACCGTGCTATTTAGCCTCAAAAGGTGTAGACTTATGTAAGAAATAAGTAGAGACATCATGACACTGCATAGAAGAAGGTAACATGATGTCAATATTGAACTAAACGTTTTGTCCAGGCACTTCGTACAGTCGAGTAAACACGTGTGCAATTATATCTATTTGAAGTAACGTTTTCTATCTAAGTAGTTAAACTTTCTCAGGAATTCTACAGAAAATCCACTTAATGTTACTGCATTGTTCTGGGGGCTTTTTGCCAGTTCATCATTTGCTTTTGAAGTTACCAACAATTAAAAATTCATTAAATTCCTACTTTTCCATGTTCTTGTTTCCATGTTTTTGGGGTTTTTTGCTAGTACATCACTTGTTATCATCAGAATACAAAATATGTGGAATTATGGCTCATCAGGTGCTGCACTCTCAGTGTGGTGGACACATGAGAAACTGTAATGTTCATTAGCTTACTATTGAAAGTCCGACATGGCATCATGTTACAATGTCTAAATTATAAGCAATAAAAATGAAACAACGTTTCAGCCACAGTTCAGGACAACTTTCTAAATATTCTCTTGACCAGCTGTAAAAACGTTCGATCAGCTCCTGAATTTGGAAATTGGATTTGTAAAGAACAAAAGAGAGAACAAAAGAATTCCACATTGTGTTTTTAATGCGCTATTGTTCCAAAAATGAAATGAACTTCATCCTCTTAAAACAGGTCATGATGGATCAATAAAAGAATACACAGCCTGAATTTTTATTGTCTCAAAATGACCGCGGTTTAAAGTGTTTTCTTTTTCTTAAATGCATTCAACAATGCAGTTTTGTTTATTGTTAGTTCAAGCAAATGTCCTATTTTTTTTGTCAAAGATTCATCTTTGGACTCCGAAAACAGTTCTTCATTCAGTCGAAGCTCAAATGGATTTTCCAGTGTTTGTAAAGGGCATTTTCGTTTATAATTCCAATTTAGAGAATTTCAAAAAAGTGATCTATTGTAAAAAGAAAAAATACCAGACTTTCATAGCTTGAATTCAAAGATATTTTGACCTGCATAATAACTAAGTGTTATGTATGATAAGACATTCTCAGAAAGGAAAAAAGAAAATTGTTCATTTAATTTTCAATTTGTAACTTTAACGTGATTTGTATTGTTCCCAAACGACAAGCTTCACGAATTTAATTTTTTTTTATCTCTAGATCGTATACTATTATTTTTGTTTGACAGAGCAGAGCGTTGAATTATGTTGTTTCAAAAATCTTCAAAATTAATACAAGGGTTATGATCACTTAAAGCTATGTTTAACTGCTCCTTAAGTAAACAAATAAAATAGTAAAATAGATAAAGATGTGAAAAATGTTCCGAAGAATGGGAGAATTCTACTCCTCAAACAATACAAAATGCACAGGAGTACTTTACACGAAACCACAATTGACTCCTACACTCTCCTTGACACCTCTTTAATAGAGGTAACAAAAGGTTTGCCACCTCTTGACCTTTTAAAGGAAGAAAAATCCCACAATAAATAATCTAAATTTAGATGTAAACTCGCCGAGACGTTCCTGCTTGTTTACAGCATTCTTATCTGAACAATTAAATTTACATTGTGAAATGGTATGTGAACATAAATATAGGCCAATACCAAACAACCAAAAACACAACAATAATGGATAGTGTCCCAAATAATAATCCACAACATTAGGGGGTTTTTTCATGCATTTATAACGCATGCTGTCACCACCTTACGTGTACTTTTGTAAGCCAAAGTACAAATATGACACGTTCCAAGAAATAAGCGAAGAATTGAGGCAATCTAGGTTTTTCCAAATAGGTTTTAATGGAATTAGGCTAATTTTGTGTCTGGATTTTTTAACCAGAATGGCAAATATTCGGAAAGACTTAAAACAGTATGTTCTTAACTATAATAATGATACTAAAATTGATATCAGAATTTTAATTGCAATAAACAACAATGCATTTCAGCAATTACTACGTTTGTTGAATTAGCCTAATTAATTTGGCTAATTAGCCTAATTCCGAACATTAAAACCAATTTCGAAAAACTTCTAATGTTTGCATTATGAAATTTCGGCTCACAGTACACGGAATTTGTATCAGTTTCGAAATGTCTAGAACAAAATAGAAGACATAAGAATTTCACGCTGTGCTTTTGATGCGCCATTGTTCCCAAACTGATACGAATTCCGTGTACTGTTGATATCTCAGTAGCTAATGTATTTAACAGTTTGGGTGGACATCGATGCGTAGGAAGTAATGAAATAAATGAGATACAATCTAGAATTTAAAGGTAAGGTGGTATCCAAGTAGAGTCAATTTACTTTTCTTGCCATGATAATGAAAATTTTAATATTCTTAAAGTTGATTGTTTCGAAACGATTCTGAGACACACTCCCACGTCATACATCTCAATACATATCAGATTAAGATTTAGATTCAGGTGTAAAATCTTGTGCCGTTGAAGTTTTTGCATCATTGCAATACAAAATGCACATTATCAATGTATTATGTCAGTGCTCTGTTTTGCAGTTAATTAAAGTTAGTAAAGCAGATAGACCTGATATAAACCAAAATTATGCCAAAAATTATGCTGACATCAAATTAGTTTAACAAAGTGGCACTGATTTTATAATAGTTAAAATATGAATCAGGAAATTCCCCCAGTGTTAGAACAATGATGTGTTTGATTGAAAAATGCAGTGCTATTTAAATACATCGTCTCAGTAAAGAAATATGAAATTCAATCATTTAAATTTACTTTAGTTGTATTTTCAATTTCAATTGAAATCATCAGTACACGGAATTTGTATCAGAAGTTTAACAATAGTGCATCAAAAGCACAGCGTGAAATTCTTTCATTCTCTCCTTTGTTCTCTTCGTTTCCAAAATGATACGATTTCTGTGTACCAAAAGTCTTGTGCCGTTGAATTTCTTGCATCATTGCAATACAATATGCACATCACCAATGTATTATGTCAGTGCTCTGTTTTGCCGTTAATTAAAGTAAAGCAGATAGACCTGATGTAAACCAAAATTATGCCAAAAATTATGCTGACATCAAATTAGTTGAACAAAGTGGCACTGATTTTATAATAGTTAAAATATGAATCAGGAAATTTCCCCAGTGTTAGAACAATGATGTTTTTAAATTGTATAAATTCAATGCTATGATTTCAATCTATTTCAACATAACATCACAGTAAAGAAATGTGAAATAATTTTAATTTACTTTAGTTGCATTTTCAACTTCAATTGAATCCAACTGAAATATACTATGATATTGAATTCAGAAGAATACTTTAACTACCACTGTAATGCAGTGTCATTGCCTAATGTTAACTAAAAGTTAACTTTTAAGTTTTCCTCAGCCTGCACGTAAAGTTACATTATGGACTAATTCACCTGCGCTTGTTGCCTAAAAACACGAGTTTCCGTGTGCATACTTCCATAATGTTCTGTTCAGTTTATGTAAATTAAACCTATTTTATATAAGGAATCTGAAAACGAATTTTACATTGCATGTTCATAAAAACTGTGATGGCCATCAGTGATCAAAGGTAAATTATGCATATCAATTTGTGTAATTAAAATGCATTGTTATTCAAAGAACCTTTTACAGTTATTTGCATTTAGGCTTGACGCAAAAAAATTGAAATGGCTTACAAAATAGTTATGCGATCATGATAAGTTTTAACAAAGGACATCAATGGCACGCAACTGGCTACCATGCACCCCTGTACCCATTGCCCTATTTTGTACCATTTTACTTCAAGATCAGGGGGGAACAGACCACTTTCCAATTTCGTATTTCAGATTCTGAAATGGTATCATTCTTCAGATGGGAGTGAATAAAACGGACTGTTCATCAATTTGAAAATTTCACCTCTACTTTTGGGATATTTAAATTGCGTATTCATAGAATCTACATAAGCACAAATTATGCTTGGGCAATTCTAGGGAAAGAGTAAGCGAAAAATTTCCAATCAGCAAATAAATCATATTTATTTTGAAACAATAAAATGTCACGCTGTGCACGTCAATGTCACAGAATAGAATTCTTTTGTTCGTGATTGTTTCCAAATTAATTCGATTTTTCTTACTTGAAAACACATTGGATTCACCAAATTAATAAAATTGAATTCCCAGAACAGATGAGCCCTTGACCGAGTAAAATCAAAGTTCAAATGCGGAAAAAAAAAAGAGAATTGCACGCACGAACTGTCACTAAATATACTCAGAAAAAGCTTAATATGCACCAAATAAGAGCTACAATTTCAATGCCCTGGTTTTTTGCCGAACCTTTTTACACCCTGTTTGGTCTTAAAAGTAGATCCTGAAATTGTCTTCGTCAGAAAGACAGACAATAGTTGTACTCAAAGTGCCTGTCTGTTTTTCTGCATGTCTCTTCTAATCACTTTTTGGAATGCAATTTATGTTGGCCACAAAAGAAACAAATAGCTATGCAACAAATGCAAATTCACGTGCATGTGTTACTTTCGCGTGAAAAGCACTGAGAGTGACCTACGTTTTATAAATTTCTTTGTACTGAGCCTCCAAAATCTTTGATCAGATATTACGTCATCTAAATCTGACGCTTATCAGTAACTTTAATGAATGTACGGATAATATTGCAAATAGACAATCCAGTAGGTTGCAAAGCCATTGCATTGCCCCCAAATGCAAACCCCCACAACCAAAACCCATTAAAAATGATAAAAGTAAACAGC
>JBCAUI010536716.1:0-11024 GCA_038406195.1 Haplosyllis anthogorgicola
CACGGGTCCATTCGACAATAGAACCCTAGCGCCGTTTCAGCTGCATAACCAGAAGGCTAAACACCATAGCGCGACATTATTGTTCATTTTGTTTGAAATTGAACGCGAAATAAGAGTTCGAATTTTACTGGCCTACTGAATAGATGATATTACACTGGCAGTCTTTCCTTCTTTTTGTTTTCTTTTATTGTTTTGTGGGCAGAAGTCCATTTTTGGGTTACACTGGTACCTGGATGCAGAGCTTGGAAATCTATTGTGCTGAAATTAACTGGAAGCACAGTTTGGAAATCTATTGTTCTGAAATTGATATAATATTCTTCTTGTGACAGCATCTTCACATCTTCACAAGGTAAATGTTAGTCTCACTGAATTGTATATGTTGGTTATTTTAGCATTTATGTGGCAAAGTGACAATTTGTAATTTGTGTCTTTAAGATAAAATCAACAGTTTCCCGGCTTCTTTGAACTAAAGCTGCTTTGACTCATTTTGACCTTGGGAAACTCTTCGCACTGCAACCCAGCACTTAGTGCACAGCTCTATCTCTACTCATTATCAGAATACACACTGTGGAATCACAGTTAGATTCTGACTGCAGCTTTGTATACACATTGTGGTTTTAACAATGTGTACACAGAGCTGTGTCAGAATCTACTACAGATTCCACAGTCTGTACATAGAGCTGAATTTAGATTCTACACTGTGTATTTTGACAATGAATAGAAACAGGCTGTATCAGAATTTAGTGCAAATTAACACAGTATGTAGACAGAATTACAGTCAGAATCTAACTTTTAATAGTAATTTCATGATCTGTTGGTTACTCTACATTTCGACAGGGTAGAATAACATTGAAGTATCATAACTACAAATTGATACAGTCTTGTTGTACAAGATATCTTATTGTTAAACGATTTCAGTAGGGCACTGTTGATTTTATACAGATAGAAACTTCCTTACTGAACAGTGTGCCTGTTACACATGCTGTGAGCTATTCTGCCTCCTCTGTGCACAAGCAAGGCTCTTGATGGCCTCAGCCCATCTCCCTTATTGAATGGTGCGGATCTCTCCTGCTTATTGGATTGCTTATAAGAGTAACGGAAAATGGTGAGGTTCTGTTACATGGATTTACCTCCTTAAAGAAAAAGTCATACCTCTAGTAAATCATAGGAAGAAATTCAAATCAATGCATTAACAACTTTTTATTCAAAACCGTAACTCCTGTATGCTCAATTATTAGATATCTATGTTTAGCAATGCAAGTATCTCTCTGAAGAACTATTTATTTATCTATTTTATTTATTTGTACAGTTTAACTTGTTGCGTCTAGGTAGGTACCTGCAGAAGTGGTAAACTAAATGTAGTGAAATGACTGCATGTTGCACCACTTTAATTTCGAATTATTGTAATTATTGTAAAATTGTAAATATCATTCTTTGTGTAAGAACCTCCAAGGATTCAAATGAGACATTACACAGAAATCGTTACAAAAAACCCAATATATTTGTCACTCTATGGGGGATCTCGCACTAGAAGATGCCGCTCTCTATGCTTGCTACATAAGGCATCAATAGGGATTCTCGATTTGCAACAGATATTAGGACCGCGCTCCTTCAAAAACAAATACACTGGGTGTTCTCTATTGTATATCAATTGTGCAATAAAGGTATATAAGGGAGCTCCCATAAGGGACCGTGTTATAACTATGATTTGTGTACTGAGTTGCTGATTTTATACGGTTGAAAAGTGTATAGTTCCATTACGCTTTGCAGGTTTGCTGGTATCATGCAGTGTCTTTAGTTTTTCAGTTTGAAAAATATAAATCCTGAGCTCAGCTCACCCCCGGATATGTGTAAAGTGCGATCATTAGATTTGATGAGGGTTTGATGAAGACTTGTGATTTAACTGATAGCAGATCAATAACAAATCAATAGGAACTCCAGTCCGTCATCTCTAATCAATGTTCTGTAATCTTGCTAAGAAATGGGGTCATGATACCGAATGTAGTGAAGTCAAGCTTCAAGATTTTTACTCGAGTTTATGACCTAAAGACCAACCACCACTAAAATTTGTGTTAATTCTAAAACCAGTTGGTTCTTCAGGCTCTACTGAAATGTTCTTACAAGGAAAACTGTATAAAGTTGGTAATGTGACAAAATAATAAATATACCAACACGAACATAACGCTTTACACTTCAGCTTCTGAAATTTAGATACATTTGAGAACGTCTAAGAACAAAAGAAATCCAAGCCGTGCTATTGGTGGGTATAAAGCAGTATGAATTTCTACTGTCTCAAACTAATAGGGTTTTCATCCTATGAACCAAATTTATGTTCCATTTTTCTGTGATCTTTCAGATTTCACAATATTTCCCATTTAACGTATTACAGAGTAAGCTTGCTCAAACAACATGATCATATTGCCTTGATAAATCAAAGCCATACAGATCTATACAGTGCAGGAACATAAACAATAATGAGGTCAATTGACACTCTCACTGATTGATTGAATTGAACTGATGAGGGATGAATAGAGATAATTGTGGGGCTAATAGTACTGTATGCAGAGATGAGAGCTCATTGGATTGCGCACTGTACCTAAATGTGATCCCAATGGGATGCATAGTAGGACAATGATACATGCCATACATAATGCACATAATCCCAGCCTGGTATCCTATGTGCATCAACATTTTCAACCAGCCAGTTTATTGCATCTCATTGGAATACAAATATTGCAATACAAATTATTAGTTAGGAAATGTAGCTAGGAGGTGGCGACATCTATTGAACGTTTGAAAAATAAACAAAATACAGTATAATATAAGGGTGACTCGAACAGGGGATCTCCGGATGTGTTATCAAACGTGTTATCATTGTGCCATGGAGTATTTTGCTATTGACTCATTGAATTATATCAATATAAAGTTGACTTGCTTCAATTGATAAAATTTCAATGTATAGTTTGTATTCTGATGATAGAAGTTGGTATTGGTTTAGTATTGCGGTTCAGGTGCGTTTACAGTGAGTTACAAGGCCACGAGAATGTGAGCCAAGGCTGGTTGATGTAAGTTAACGGGTGTATATTGATTTAATTCAGATACATGTTTAATTCATTCATCTCAGCCACCTCAATCCAGTCTGTTTTATATATCAAAATACTGTTCACTGTTTACTGTTGAATGAAACTTTTACTGCAATTATGTTGAAATAATTGAAAACATTAGCTTGGAATTTAAACGAGATGGACAGCCTGTCGGTTACAGCCTCACTCTGTTTAGTCAACTACATGGTGTGGAGGGGGTTCCATTCTTCCGACTTTGCACACTGAGTCCAAAACTGCTGAAAATGCATTTTCCCCGGTGCCCATATAAAGCATGGGTTGGTGGTGGTGGGGGGTTGGGGGAGGGGGGACCAGAGCCCTCTAATTTCAAAACATTTAATAAAATCTGTCAATTCTAGATCTCCATCGTTACAGAATCCTCACTTTCGCGAGGCTAACAATCCAAAAGCATCACAAAGCTTCCACCATGAGTGAATTACTGATTCATATTTTTAGTAGTTTAAAGTCAGTGCTGCTTTGTTGAACTAGTTTGATATGTAGCAGATAATGTAAAGATAATGTGGCATGGATTGATGGCACAATTTTGGTTTACATTATTTGCATTATTACCTTGAAGTAATGGAGAACAGAACACCAAAAATTAAGAGTGACTATGTATAGTTTGTATAGCAATGATTAAATAACTGGCCTTCAAATCTGTTTTCCCCTACGACAGAAGGTTATATACTACAGAGGCCTTTACTCTGCAGGAGTATGTATATGACATGGCTTCCTTCTCTGATTTCCACAGACACAAAGCCTTAGAAACACGACACAGCATTATTACGATGAAGAAGCCAAGCGCAGAACAATAGCTTCATAAGGAAAAGAAATCCGCAGTACGGTTACCAATAGCTCATCATCAGGCAAAGTGACATCATCCTCATTCAAATCACCAGACATTATGTCGCTTTTTGGCTCACTTGACACAATAGAATCTTAAATTGCCGATGTCGTCATTGTTGGTTTTGCCGTGCCCCCTTGCCCTGAGCACAATATTGATTTTAGAAACTTCAATTGCCATTCAAATTGTATGTTCGGAAATTCGTCATTTTTGTTATTGCACGTGAAGTGTGTGACAGTACACAGAATTTGTATCTGTTTCGAAACGTCTAGAACAAAAGAGAGCACATAAGAATTTCACACTGCCCTTTTGATGCGCCATTGTTCCCAAACTGATACAAATTCCGTGTACTGTAATGTGTTGGACTTCCAATAGTAAGCTTATGGACAAAAGTTCATCGGCTAAAAAAAATTGATGGGGGCAGCACCTAATGGGCCTTAAATCCAATGTATATTTTGTATTCTGATGTCATATCTTACCCACTTGTGCACCTTGAACCTTACTCCTGGATGTACAGTTAATGACACAGAATCCATATTCAATACTCTAGGCTTATACACCTGTACGATACATTTATTTCTAGTAAATTATTTCCACCATTAATATTTTCAATTTGGCAGCCATATTTGCGGATTTTTCAGAGATTTAATTGTATTTATGTAATAATACCTGTATTGTTTCATCATTTCATGATGCCAAATGAGCTCAAGTTCATCTGGACCTGTTTTTACACCAAGAATTATGAAATTGCTATCAATTCGGAAAGTTGCAGAACAAAAGAGGAAACAAAAGAATTCATTGCTGTGTTTTTGATGTGCTATTGTTCCAAAATTTATGAGAATCTTACCCTCTTTCACATTCAATAGACCTGTCCTTGTGCAATAGCTCTCTTGTTTATAAATGCAAGACGATTTATGTACACCAGATCATAAAATCAAAAGTTTAGTGCCACACAACAATTGAATTGATGAATGAGCTCATGCATGAGATTTAATTGTTGCGGAGCGCTAAACTTTTTTGATAGTAATTTCATGATATGTGGAAAACATAACAACTAAACAACAACTTCTAGTGTCCGATGTTTATGATTGTCATCTTATTTAGAGATATATTCAGCATTACAATACCTATTCCACAAACAATGGTATTTTTCAGGCTACATTAGGGACAGCAAATGAGTCTCACAGAATAATGCTGTCCATTTATCACTGAATCCCTCTGGTGTTTTTTTCCATGAATTTTTAATCCAGTGTTTGTGTGATCCAGTTTAGAGACACTGCGAGCTGAAGCTACACGTTTTACGTATTACTAACAAATATAGCATGAAATTCAACAGCTGGCTAAATGGTTAGCCTAGAGGTCAGCATTATCGAATTATGTCAATAACAGCTTAGAAACTGCTGCTATCTTCCAGGCCACTGGACGGCCTGTTTACACTGAACCGGAAATTGCATGTGCTTGTTTTTGCCACACAGGTGCATCAGTCTAGTCAAAAAGTTAATTGTTTCGGACTAATTATCATGATTAAAGATGGCTAGTCAGTAGACCCAGTGGGGCAAAAGCTAGTCTAAGCTAAATGGTCTTCGTTTTGCGTGTATGAAAAACGCCGGATTACCCTTGTACGTCTATGCCATCTATTTAAATATTTCGGCATTTTCAAACATCAATGTCTCCATCTCCTGTAATCTTATGAAATATTACCCCCTTTCCGTGTAAACAAAAGATGACAATAATTTCCAGCTGTTGTTCCAAAATCCCATGCATTTTCTGATCAGCACAACGCGGAATTCTTTTTCTATACGAAACATTCCCCATAATTCTACAAACCTGGAAACAACCGAGAACCAATGCCCATGGTTTTTCATTTTGAGGACAATAGGTGCTTTTGTTCAAGTAAAAGACACAGCTTGCAATTCTATTGTCGTAGGAGAGAATCAATTTCAAGATCATATGGGAGTGTAAAACAACTCCTGAAGTTGCAGAGCATGAAATTCCTTTCAGTTTTGGAACAATAGCACATCAAAGCACAGCGTGAATTTGTTTTGTCCTGTTTTTGTCTAAGTTTCCAAATTGATAGGAATTTCAGGGGCTGATTTCATTTTGTGACAATTCCATGCTGTGCTTTTAATGTGTGTATTGTTCCAAAACTGAAAGCAATTTATCCTCTGATGAGCAACCAGACTTCACTAAGGTTAGGTTTGGTGCGTTTTCCTGACGAGTGGCAATTCAACGCTTTTCCAATTAACTTTCCGTCGCCCATCCTAATGCACAGGCTCACATCTTCAATGGAACAGATTGGAAATTACGGCACAAAA
This sequence comes from Haplosyllis anthogorgicola, assembly GCA_038406195.1. Classification (NCBI taxonomy): domain Eukaryota; kingdom Metazoa; phylum Annelida; class Polychaeta; order Phyllodocida; family Syllidae; genus Haplosyllis; species Haplosyllis anthogorgicola. The sequence continues at coordinate 6,261 of JBCAUI010536716.1, forward strand.
AATGACCATTTTCCATGTATCAAAAAGTGATGAATACACGAGTTGTTGATATTCAGAGTAGCGACCCACATACTTTATTGGCGTGGGTAGAGAATTCATGTTGAATAGAGATGTTCAGCAGCACTTTATACGTTATCTGCTAAGTGTGAAATATTTCAAGTCAGATAATTAAGTTAATATCAATTTATTTCAACAGTTTCCATAACCCAGTATGAAATTCAATTGTTGAGGGACGTTAAAAATTGATAGTAATTTGATGATCTGTACCTTATGGTGGCATTTTTGAACAATAGAATTTCATGCTGTGCTTTCAGATCCATCAATAACAAAGCGTGAAATTATTGCACCTGTAAACATTCTAAAAAGGATCATGATATTACTATCAATTTTTAACGTTGAACAGCAATTGAATTTCAATTGAACATCATGCTGAGTTATTGAAACTCTATTGAAATAAAATTGGTAGGAATTTCACGATATAAATTGCAAGAGCTGTCGTAAAAAACACTTGTTGTTTTTTAGCAAACTAACAGTTCATTCACAGTCCAACTTTAACTGTTCGCGTGTTTGAGGGGATCCTTTACCCTGCCACGTGTTGTTTGGATCGGTTGGTAGTGAATTTATTGACTTGTTTGTATCGTTACGGGACGATATGGTCCGGTCCTGAGGGGCTTATCCGTGCGGACGTACTGGAGGTAAGTCCGGTTACTTTTTTAAAACTCCATAGAAAGAAATGTCATTCAGTTTGGTGACAATAGAAATTCACGTTTTATTGTTGTTTGTGTAGAAAATCACTTTTTACAAACTTTATCAACTTCACAATTTATACAATAAATCGTCGTGCGTCTCGGAGGATGAAATTCCAATCAGTTTTGGAACAAAAGCACAGCGTGGTAGTCCTTTGTACGTGAGATCAATGAAGCTAATTCGCGAAAAATAACAAGTGGCTTACGTAACTTTTTACTTTCCGTAGGAAAGTTACTCTTTTTTTCATCAAACTTTGAGCCACACTGGTTCATATGTCTATTATTTTTTATATTTTGTCATTTTTGAAAATCGGGACATTCAAACAATAAAAATTCATGTTGTGTTTGTGTTATTGAAAAAGCACAGCATAAAGTCTCATCTATTCATTTGACCCATCTCAAAAGAGTTCAATATTCTATAATATTGTTGTTCTTATCTTCCGTTAAAAACGTAAATGCTTTCGGTTAGAAATCCGTTGTTCTGTACCGAGTTTTGCAAGAACAAATTGACTACTTTTACTGCTGACATTTAGGTGAAAAATAAAATACTTTTTGTATCAGGTCATTAAACCTGAAGAAATTTGATATAGATATTTCTGTGTCTGGAATTTGGCCAGCGTTCAGAGCTATAAATAGACCGGGGTTAATGAAAACAACGCGGCCGAGTGAATTCAATAGATCAAAGAGCAGACCTGTCAATCACACCTGTCAATCAAACTGTTCATTAGGTATTGAGGGCCTGTGCAGGAGTAAACAAATTTTCACTTTTTTTTTGCAAAATCGGCTTCCAATTGTTTTTTTCAATTTTGGAAAGTTTGAGCACCCTGTGATATTGATTTGTGGAAAAATCCAATACTATTGATTTTCCGAAAAATATTTCTTGTTCCTTACCTCTTCAGTTTAGAACCAACATCTATTCATGCTGTCATTTGAGGGAAAATGTTATTCAGAGAATGAAATGTGTTTTCACAACTCTTTATTTTGTAAACAATGGAAATTCAACATCTCTTCGTTGGATTGAAAGGCACAGCAGTGATTCTACTGTTCACGAAATCAAATGAATTTCAGAAATTCAAATTTAAATTTGAACATCATGAAATCATCAGATTCTATCTCAAGAAGTTGCATAAAGATTAAAACAGGTATTTTCCGTTTGTTAAATTTTTGATATTCTAAATTATCTTAGGCTTTTCTTTTTTTTGTGCCGAGAAATTCAAATAGTACTGAACATTGAATCTAATATAATGTGGAAAAAAGCACTTGTTGTACAAGGTGTAAAATACACATAATGAAGATTCATGACACAGAGTCTTACAGCCTCATGTCATCTTTACGTGAAGGAGAATTAGATTAGATTCGCGCCGAGAACCTGTGAGATGTGTGCTTCTGACATTTACACAGGAGTATTAGTGCTACTGAACCATGTGTCGAGTATTCGAGTTCGATTCGATTCCATTCATTTCATAAACACTCAGGGTAACAGTGTTTGCAAAAGTATCTAAATTCGATTAGTTAATTCGAGTATTCGAATTCGATTCGATTCTTTTCATTTCATAAACACTCAAAGTCAGGGTAACAGTGCTCGCAAAAATTTGTCGAGTATCTAAATTCAATTAAATTCGATTGGTTAATTTCTTCTTGTGACATTGAGACAGGATTCGCAAACAATTTTTGACATCGATTCGATTCGATTCGGTTGATTTCTCTTTGACATTTACACCCAGTCGGGAACGAAGTGAGATTAGCAAGGGCGATTTTATAGCTCCATTCTGTGACGGCATTCTGATCTGCAATACAATTGAATTGGCTTTTTCCGCCACCACATAGTCTCGGCAGCACCTGGTGTACAAACAAAACCAGTGTTTCATTCGTTCCATTACAATACCATTTGTACGTTAGGAATTATAACTAGGATTTGGCGACATCTATTGAACGTTTCAAAGATAAATAAAATGCAGTGTAGGATAAGATTGACTCGAATACATTATGATACGTCCTCTAAACAGAATATTTCACCTCGGAAGACAATTTCACGGGGGCATTGTGAAACATGCTGTGCAGTCATGCATACACACAATAACAACTGCTATCAAATGCTATGCCCTCGCCATGCACTGATTCCCAACACAAGATCAACAAGGTGAAATTGCTTGAAGTTACAGAAGATGTCAGCAGCTCACGGCGTTAAAGTCTATTTACAGGCCAGAACAGTAATGTTCAGATCATTAAATTACTATGAAAAGTTTAACGCTCCGCATCAATTGAATTTCAATTGAACTTCACTCTGAGTTATTGAAACTCTATTGAAATAAACTTGATAGCTGTTTAATGATCTGATTTCCGTAAAAGGCTCTCATAATTCGAGAATTTCGACAATTGATTAATATGAACGTAAATACACGCGTGTTGTGAACCTTATGTTATATTATACTCTGTGTGATATTTTCTTGAAAGGTTTTGTATGTTATTGTCATATTCCTGTACACACTAGGAAAATATGTAATTAAAAACCTACTGAGCAGAAGTAGGTCTCCTGCACTCAGGCCTTCGTCTTAATGAAATATCAGATTACCTCTATAGTGAGGTCAAGTTACACGGTTTTTTCCGTATGCATTTGAAGTAGGATCAATTTTAGACTTGACTTTACGTCAGGTCCCGAAATACATTTCATTTTCTGAACAATAAAACAATAGAATTTCACGCTGTGTCTTTCATGCGAAGGACAACACTGTGTGAATTTCTATTGTTCCCAAAATGACGTGCTGCAAACGAATTACAGATTATGCAGATTATGAAATTACTATCAAAAGTTCAGCGTTCCACAACAATGGAATTGAATGAGCTCGGCATGAAATTCAATTGTTTCGGGGCGCTAAACTTTTAATAGTAATTTCATGATCTGCAGGTGAAACCACCAGATTCTGCAGCAGTAGCGAACGTTACGTTGCCGAGTCATTATGTTAAGGCATTAAGTAAGTTTCTCTATGGACATGGATAAAGCAGGGAAGTTTGTGTTACACGTTTAATCGAACCCCATGCATAAATGAAATCACTAGATTCTTTCTCAGTGGCAAACGTAACGTGTTATTGAATACGCAACACAAAAGTTATGTTCGGTAGATCAAGATAGGATTCATTTCAAAAGTACAGAGTGACGTAAAATCGTGTAACCTGACCTCTCTGATATCGACTAATTAGTGATTTACTTGAGATGACAACAGCCGTATACACGAGAGACTTGTGCTTCAGGTTTTAGCGAGATAAAACACCACGTTTATACGCTTCAAATGATAAAATAATGAGGGTTTTTCTCATTTTAATCTCTATTAAATCTTCCAAATCTACCCAATTCTTCAGACACATGAACTCTCTGATCTGTAAACTGATTTTTGTCCCAGTTAAGGTTACTACTAATTTCAGTCCAATGACGGAATATCGTTCAAGAACAAATTCAGTTCTTGTAACAAACTAGACAATCCAGTAGTTTGCAAAGCCGTTGCATTGCCCCCAAATGCAAAACCCCCACAACCAAAACCCATTAAAAATGATAAAAGTAAACAGCAATCAACAATTTTTTTGAGCTTAGGTATAAAAGTGGATTTAAAGTGACAATTTATGTAGATATCCCATTCAAAGTAATTTTGCACAATTAGGTCTCAAAGTCAGCTTAAAGTGATGATTTACTTAGATATGCCAGTTAAAGTAATGTTTTTTGGACAAAAAGTGACGATTTACTCAGATATTCCATTTAAAGTAACGTTTTTTGGCCAATTAGGTCTTAAAATGGATTTAAAGTTATGATTTCCTTAGATATGCCATTTAAAGTAATGTTTTTGGGCCAATTAGGTCTTAAAGTCGATTTAAAGTGATGATTTACTTAGATATGCTATTTAAAGTAATGATTTTTGGCCGATTAGGTCTTAAAGTGGATTTAAAGTGACGATTTCCTTAGATATGCCATTTAAAGTAACATTTTTTACCTAATTAGGTCTTACAGTGGTGTAACATGCAAGTGCAC
>JBCAUI010536727.1:0-11023 GCA_038406195.1 Haplosyllis anthogorgicola
CCTAATGTTATTCCAATATGGATTGTGAAGTTAACCCTTTACTATCTATTTTAAAGGAAAAAGTCACTTTGCGACATTCTGTATCTCACTACCCACTATTTATTGGCTCGATTACAGTGTTTATCATCATGGCAATGATAAAATTCTATCAGGTTTGATACCCTTTTACAGGACAGGTCACTGAAATCAAAAGTGGCAGAGTGTATTGTCAAAACAAATAATCATGAAGTTAACCGTATCCACAAACAACCCACGATGCTTGTCACTTTCATAAATATTTATTATGGAACAGATTCTTTGCCAAAGTTCTATCATTAACGTGTATCTCCTTATAAGGGTATGGTTAGTAATTCTTTTAGTTTAGTCAACTGTTCTATATAAAGTAGACATTAATTTCGGTACAGCAACATTTTATGTACCGGGTAGGGGGATGAATTGTTGTTTATCAGACTTGCATTGAGCAAGGTGAACTGTGTTAGGTGATTACCATGTAATACATTGGGTGTGATAATGGATCGGTAAAGCTGATCACTGCTCTGTATTTTATCTGATGTACTTCTGATTGATTTAATGATGTGCTACACTTAGTTTGGCTTTTATTGTAACAAGATTATAAGACAGCTCACGATTTCATCTCATTTGTTACCCTTCTTGTTATTGCGAGGTGAAAATCTAGGATTTTTTGTAAACTTATATTTTCGTAACAGACACCAATCTTGTGAAAAAGATTGTTGCATTTAAGAAATAAATAGAAACAATGGACTTGTCCCATTAGGGGACTTCAAACTTTTTTACACTTTTTTCACGTGTATAGTTTTGTTGTACTGTAAAGTAATCAACTGGCTACATATAAACGTTACTTATCTAAACAAGTGCAAAATGTTTTTCACCACTATAATAGCACTAACATTTCCCTCTAACTGTTACTGTAAATGCTCAATGGATGTTCAATCTACTTCTGTCAGGAAACAATTCAAAGTACTTTCCTGCGATAAGACTGACCAGTTCACTGAAACTCCTTGAGAAAAGTCTAGTCTTTCCGTTTCTATTTAATCTGACGTATTGAATAAAATACTCAACTTGTGTTCCCATGAGGTCAACGACTAAATCTCAGTAATACTCCCCACTTCAACTTCTGAGCCTAACGAGAAAAGCGTTTCACTGTAGACTTGGTTTTCGGTGGGCTTTGCTAAATCCCAAAGTGATTGTTATCATACCGACGAGATTATTTTGAAAGAAATAGTCACAATAAAAACGTGGGTGGCTAAATCCAAGTAAATGGAACAAAAGCTCCATATATTTTACTTCTACATCTAAATCCAATCCAATAAGATCGCTTTCGTAAAATGTAAAACATACAAAAAATATTGATTGAATATTACTTACCATTAATTCATCCTTCTTAAGAACCTTTCTGACTCGCTGGAAGTCAACGGTTGGCATTTCAGGGTAGCTTTTGCTCTTATTGTTTTTTTTCTTATTCGTTTTCTTTTTCGTATTGCTATGACTAGGCTTGCGAAATACTTCTATGTATGGTTCTTCAATGTGTGCATCATCATGTTTTTTGTCATATTTAAAGTTATCTTTGAATATGTCAGCCATATGTGCTCCGTACGAATTTTTATAATACACCATCGTATCATCTGAATCATCTTGACCACCATAAGCAGAGGGATCATCTGTTAACATTGCTTTCTTGTCTTCTTCGTCTACCTTGTAACCATCAAATTGTGATAAGAAACCTCCCTTCGGATAGTCCCCGTGTCTCGAGGGATACCTCATATGGGCTGTGTGACCAAATGGATGGACACGGTAACGACCCAGTACCATACACTGCTGAGGTGGAATAACACACATAGCCAGAACCACAAAAATACACTCTACTAAGTACTGGTTATAGAGATACATGCTCCTGACTGTAGTCTCACCTCAATGCACTGCAGCAATCACTGCTTGGTGACAGTGTGGCTGACCCCATTAGGTTAACCAGAATGTCCATAGGAACATCGCTGTTTTGCCTCCTATTGAGACTTGAAATAACTGAAAATTCAAATCATGAATCTTTCCTTTTTTACATGTCTTTCTGTGGCTGGATCATCCAATTTCTTCAGTGACAATGTCTCGAAAACTCCCCAAAGTAAAAATCATGATGTGCATAATAGAGCTTTTGTAATGTCTCAGTAAAAGTCATTCATAGTTCACTTTTCTAGTTATGCTTTTCTTAAAGTCAGCATTGATTCCATAAAAGCACTATTTGTTCATTAGATACAGCAAGCATTCACACAACGATCTCTCCTAGACCATTCATGTAGTCTATCTGTGTCTACCAGTAAGCTGCTTTCGGCTTTCAGTGATTGTACCAGCTTCAGTGCGCATGGCCCACAGTGACAGTAGACTGCAGGGAACGAGTATCAGTCAAGTTAGTACGGTACTTCATATTTGATATAATAAGCATTTTGTACGGTTTTATGGGTTCAAAATCCTAATTCCCATTTCAACGAATTTGCTCTGTTCCCTTTATCACACATAAATAAAGCATGTGATAAAACTTGAAAAATTTATGTATTCTTTTCTTGCGTGAAATCAACCAATATGTAATTTATGATTTTGAACTTCGGGGCATTTGAAGTCACAAATATCTATTAAAGAAATATCCGAACCCTAGATCCTAAAATAAACCAATTCAAAAATCTGGCAACCTATTAATACACATTTTTACGTATTTCTGATAATCATCGACACAAATATGGAAACGTGGCTGTTATCGGACATTTATGGTGATATTTTAAGTCATGCATGAGTAAAGGTCATGGCAAGGACTCAAATATCTATCATGCGCGATGTAGGGGTTATCATAACGTTTAACAAAATCTCATCTAAATTACCCTTACACTCGTCTGCCAATAATGTTTCAGGTGGCAAAATGATAAAAGATTTCGGCACAAAAATGAAAGCGTACATGAAATTATGGCTAATGTTAATGTTAATATTACGTGTACATTTAGTCACTATTTAAACAATGTTCATAATAAGCAAACATAAAAAAATCCATGGATGGTGGAGATTGGGTGTAGAGGGCGTAATGTGATATCTGCCTGTAAATCTTTGCACACAACATGTTTTTTATAAATATTTTTTGGCCCGGACCGAGGGAATGTACGTCAATAAGCAGTACGTTTAAGGTAAACCGGGTAGTTACAGTATTTAAAGCATTGGTTTTATGTTGTAAACAAAATTACAATGTTGTCCTGAAAAGTAACCACAAAGTTATGTATCAATACCAAAATATTTCTCATGAAACTTTCAACACAAACCATAAAACCACTACTGGATTTCCCTGAAAATAAGCCCCCCACATTAGAAGCCCAAGGGCTTCTATTCGGGGAATTCACCCAAATAGAAGCCCATGGGCTTTTAAAGATACATTAATCTACTGTCTGTGGAAAGTGTCTTGTCACACACAAATTGCTTTGTTTTTGTAATGTATTTTGAAACAAAACATCTGCAAACTTGTGAACTGTAGTTAAAAGTAAACAATTTTTTGTTCCATATGTTCCATAGGAGATGAATATAGTGTATTAATGAACAACTGTATGAAACGTACACAGTTAAGAGCCATAAAGGGTCTCCCAAATAAAAGGCCATCTACCCAAATAGAAGCCCTTGGGCTTATATGGGGTCCTGACATTCTTGTCAAAAAATGGCCAATTCCTAAATAGTAGCCCAGGGCTTATTTTCGGGGAAATCCGGTACACATGAATATGAATTGATAGTAAGCATAAGTGAACCAACATATAAAAACTCTGCCTCCTCATATAGTAAATGTAATTTTAACTGAATATTTCCAAGTAGGCCTATATGGTAGAATATGAAGGAACTAATTTTTTTATGCACATTGGAGCGTTCGGAAGTGAAAAAATCCATTGCCAACAAGTTCATCATCACTTACCTGCAACCGCATAGCCATAACAAAACCCTGGGTTCTTGATTAATATTGACAAACATATCTACATACATGTAACACAAACAAACTGGATCTATGTATATATGCGTTAGCAGTTTACAGACATCTGTAAATCTCCATATTCATGATCCCAATTCGATTCTATTTGACAGATACGAGAACAAGCAAGTGATCATCCAACAGCCTGTGCCTTTCACGGATGAACATTATTGTAATACTTCCACTGACACAAGGAGTCACTCAAAAATAGATAATACTCTTTACTGCATACGAAAATGAAAATACACAGACAGTCTGTAATTTTTCTTTGATGACCAATCAAACAAACAGATTTTCCCAATTTTCAGACTATCGAATCGGTCCGCCACATATGTCACTACTGCCTTCACTCTCTTGGTTAACCACATGTAAATTTTAATATTTTCCTTTTATTTTGAAACCAATGGCCTTGTCATGTAAATAAGCATTCAGTACATGATAGCACTATAAATGGTATCATATGATTAAGGAAACAATTTCCAGTGACTAGCCCTTGTTTGAGTCATAGAGGCCTGATTATTCTAAAAATTAGATCATTAATTCTCTTATGTTGTTTAACATTGGAAATTGTTTCTCCAACCATATGGTACCTTTCATAGCTCTCTAATATACTGAATACTTATTTAAGTGAGCAGGTCATTAGTTTAAAGCAAAATGAATACAATGAAATGTAAACAAATATTCCGCCATACAAATTTTGCCATTTCTACTATTTTATGTTTATTCCACCACACAAAAAAATGTATGGTGTATCTTGTATTTGGACATATGTGGCAGACCATGTGGTTTTTATGTGGAAATTGAGAGCAGTAGTGATATATATGGCGGGTCGATTCGATAGTCTGATTTTATTTGTTGGGCTTCGATGAAGATTTGCTGCGGTGATAATATGTTCGTTGTCAGTAAAGCACGATGAACCAACAATTTTGGAATGCGTAACGCTTATTTCACACTGTGTACATTAGTATGAAGATCTTTAGTTTGATGCAGTAGGCGCTGCATCTTGTGCGACTGGCAGTCTTTAATAACGTTTTCAATATTTTATCACATTCTTTCATTTCACTCTAATCAAAGTAAGATTGCTCTTAAGATTGAAAGACTTAATTTATTAACCTTATCAACGCAACCATATTAGTCCCCACAAAGTGGCTTTCAACCCATGTGAAAAATGGATTACCTGACTAGAGTTCATTTATTGCAAGGCCTAGTCGGGAAATTGATGGCACTTCTCAACGATATTGCATAAAGGTGGGGCAGATCCTGACCTGGCAACTTATAAATCCCGAGGCTGGTCAAGAATTCGGAGGTGGTCTTGCATAATACACTCCTCCCCGGATATATCGATATCGCTTATATCGATATCCCGCTTATATCGATACAATCTCTTGCAGTCAGTCAAATTAAAATATGTAGATATTTGTTCCGCTTATATCAATATCCCGCTTATATCGATGCCATTTTTCCGCACCAAATATCGATATATCCGGGGACGAGTGTAATTCATTTAGAGGTTTCTCGGGTGTCTTCAAACATTCAAACAGATGGGATTACAGCGTGCTGTCGCAACGATTGCGATTATTGAAACAAGTATGATCCAAAAAGTTATTTTATGAAAGATACTTACCGAAAAATCAGACAGTAATGTAATTACACGACAGATGGACGATGGACAACGTTAATTCGGCATAAAATAATTACAACGTTAAGGGCGATTCAGGTTTACAACTGTTTAACAGTTTAATAATTTCGACATCTCGATTTTTCACAATGAACAAGCAGAAAACAAAAAGGATTAGCGCAAGTCTAATGTACTGACTGTCGTAAACGCAGACCTACGAGGGCCGCTGACAGCGCAATCGTGCAAGCATGCAGTTTTAATACGGCGTTACTTGCCTGAATTTCAGTCCACAATAAATGACGAAAATTAGACTCTATAGTCGAAATAATCGATGTGCAAATCCAAGATTGTTTATTTATTCTTCATAATTTATATGTCACCAAAACTCAGGATTCTAGGTCCGTAATTCGTCAACGTTTAGAATTTTTCATCAAAATATTGGTCAACACATATGAGAGGGATTGAGGGTACAATCCTTTTTATTGAGTCACTCAGTCATTTCGAGGGAAAAAATTACACCTCTGAACCTAATTACCTCTTATCGGGACGTGACTATTGAGTTTTACTTGCTGTAGACTATTGAGCTGTGCTACTGGCCAAAACAAAAGACAAAATAATTGAACAAAAAAGCAGCCAACATATGCTGCAAATGAAAACTGTGCACAAAGAACTACTAGTCAGTTTGCTTGAATCAGAGTTATATAAACAAAAAAAGACTGACAAACTGAGAACATGTTTCATGATTACAATTGGAAGCGGCAGAAGTGAATTCGACAAATAGGTTGATAACATGAAAGTATTTCCTTTATGTCTCTTTGTCTAGTTTGGCAAAATGTTGCGATCACATGATATTCCTAATTAAATCCATCATGCGAACACCTTTTTTGCTTATTTTCGAACTGTACAAAAGTTATGGTTATCATTATGAATGGAAATGTGCATCCATGTAGGAGGAAAATTAACTAATTTTGAGAACAACAAAATTAATTTTCTACTGCGCTGTTATTAACTTGAAAACTGATGAAGTTCCCGTTAGTTTCCATGTACACATGGAAGATTCCAGACACTTATGTTGGAATGAGACAAAGAATCTGTTTGTTGTGCTGGGAGAGTAGCAGCTGCATTGCTTATGCTATCATGAATATTCATAAGAATTAATCAGTTATCAGACACACAGATTTTCGTGTACTCTAATTATTGGAAATTGGAATTGTTCCGAATTATTGCATACGGTTAATGGAAACGAATTGATAATACAACAAAAACATAACGTGAAATTCTTACAAGCGTCAGATGTCAGCGCATTCTAGTGTAACGTCCCTAGACGTTTAATGCGATCTTGTATGAATCGTTGTGAATCTATTACAACAGACATTCACAGACATTCGATGTCACGTCACCATTTGCACTTTTCATGGTGTTTATTCACAGACATTTCCGAGATACTCTTGTGAATAACATTGAGGACTTATATATTTTGCAATTTCCAAATAATTTAAAATAACAAAACATTTTCATTTTTTGTTTCGTATATCTTTAATCTTAACCTAGACTATTAATGAAACATATAGTTACAAGTACCTTGGTCAATAAATTGGTTTGGAAAATCAATGTCAGCATTTAGTACATTAGTTTCCCGGCGGCAGCATTGTAAATTCGATTTGTCAATAGGAGACAAGTTAGGAGAGGCTGAAATTGATTAGGTCTAAGTAATCTAAAGTGAGTGGGGCAAAGAGGCAACCGGGGCGTGTTCCAACAGAGTTTTGGGGGCTCTGATTCTCCCACACCGATCCATGGGAACGACGGTAAGAAGCTGTATCTGATGTAATCCTCGTAAGCATTGTATCTCGTCTTGATTTTGACTGCAAACATGAAGGGCTCATGGTTTCACGATACAATTACTGTCTGTAGGCAATGGTTTACTATTGGCGACTTTCATTTACATAATTAGATAACTCAGGAACAATGAGCATTTTCTATCAAGGTTTAGATCTATTCTTTTCAATATTAAACGAAAACGTCACTCTTAAGTCGGTAACTTGAACCGAACCTCAAGCACTGCCATGGTTCTGCTATATTTGCAACGCATAATCAGCGAAAAATGGAAACGGAAATTAAATGTTGGATAACTTTTTGCATTATCAATAATGAAAGACAGATTTGATATGAAACGGCCTTGTTTGCCAAAGTCAATTGCCTTTGTGAGTCGACTCCATCCTTGTGTTTTCGAGTACAAAATCACTTGTTTATTGACGTGCCATTTTTCTTCGCTCTTTTCAAACGTTTTGTACAAGGTTAATTGTTAATGTCAATACACAATCTAATGTTGTCAATCATGCACGTATTTATTTCAAAGGGTTCATTATGTTGGCCAATCATTTCCGAAGACGTGTAATTAAATTGTAGTGTAAATAAGGAGTCCAGGGGTAAGAATTTAATAGGCACAATGGAACCATGTTGTGGATTTTTTGCCTTTAATTTTCTTTCATGATTAAGGCAGCTAATAATATGTTATATAGCGGTCAAAGGCCTAATGAAATTAGTTATAAATAAAATTGTAATTACCAGGTAAGTGACAGGAGAAATAGTACAAAATTGAAGACCAGAACTCAATCAATATATCAGCCGTAAGTCCTCAGCTTCACAGCTTCAACACTGCCAACTATATAAACAGCTTCACTTACTGAAAACTATCACAGTGGTTCTACATCTTATGGTTACAAGAATCTGTTTACAAATCTGGGCACGCATAGTGGCAACTGACAAAATATCGTCAAACTTTCTTTAGTATGACTTAACGGTGAAAAACGTAAATGCAGATGTGGAAATGATACTCCTTAAACTTTCAGACAATACCATGCTAGGCTGTATGCAATATGGCAGAGATTTAAGTTGTACTGACTAAACATTTAGTCTATTAGTACTATCTTGTTTGCTGTTAAATCTTACGAGGAAGGCCATGATCATTGATTCCTATCTGTTGTACAAGTATAGCCTTAGTGCTAACTGATAAGCTTTCAGACAGCACTATCGATGATATGACAAGGTAAATGGCCTGGATATTTATTACCTACAAGAATAGTTATTTATGCACATTTACCACTGGATAATCACTGTTATACAACCAGCTGCGACACTGATTCAATTGGATGTAAATAGTTCTGACATCAATATCTGATGAATCAAAAGCTTCAATGTTATCCACAAATTTTAAAGATTACCTACAGCAAGTTAGGAAGTACACAGCCGATCTCTCGGTAGCATCCTCAAAAATGTCACCATATCAAAAGTGTCAGGTATTGCTGTCTCCATTCAGAACAAGAAAGAAGGAACGAAATAAGGATGCAATTAAAAATTCACTTGAACCTAAGAAGGAAGGCGGGATGTCGAATCTTGCATTTGCATTGGATACCGACGGACCGAAGGACCAGAAACAACAAAATCAGGAATTTCAGTTGACACCTCCTAAAGTTTCTTGTGGAGTTAAAGACATAAAGGCTTGCACAAAAAAGAAGACAAGTGAAAAGAGAGTTACTTTCAATCAGGATTCAGAATTCCAACCATCACAGTTAAAACTTGGACCGAAGGGTAGTAATCACATGGAAGATCACATCAGTGGCTTACCAGTACCTTCATGCAAAAGACAAGCACACACGAAACCAATTCAACAAATACCTGCAACAACACAAGATAAATGTCAAAATAATTTGTTAGCGTGCCAAGCCAAAATGATGACATTTGAAGTGGAAAGACCCGACAGCATTAGCCTTACTCCAGGATATGATCCTTTAATGGATTTAGCCAGTCCCCTCGGACTTCCTTCCCCTACTGATGACCCTTTGCTGTATACTAGAATGCTACTGTCGGTAGCCAAATGCTCCACGCTAATATATCATTCCAGGTAAGAATCCTTACTTTCAACTTTGCTTATTGATATATCTGTGTCTTCCGTAATAGATAATGTCTCTTGTTATGAACCAGTCCTTGACTAGCCAGATGTGTTCCTGCTAAATTAGGGATAGAGTTTGACATTAGACTGACAATCTGCTGACATACACAAGAGCATGGAACAAATATGAACCTGAGTTTCAAATATTTTAATGTATTTATTTTAATTTCAAAGTAACCAGAAACCCACAAGGACACAATAGTCTTCATCAAATTATATTTCAAAGGTTCCTTATTAATTTCAGATTCCATTCAGATAACTGGTCAAGCTCGGATTCGTCCGTGACAGAAGACTCTGACTCCTGTTCTTCTGATTCAGAAGATAGTGATCCAGGTGAAGGTGACACACCTACCGCAGAAAAGGAAGAACCATTAACTGTGCGAGCTAGCAATAACAACTTATATGCCAATGACAACGAACCTTGTTCCAACTTGGAGTATGTTAATCAAAGACAGAATTTACCCCAAAACGGCAAAATGAAAGGAAACATTCCATTTGACTGTGATTCAGATAGTGACTCAAGTTCCTCGTCTTCTTCATCGAGTTCATCTAGTTCTTCAGACGACGAAACTTCCAGTGAATCAGATTTAGAACCACTAATTTCACCAATGTCTGAAGGTAGTTCACTATTATCTCCCATGGTCGAGAGTCCGGACAGCGACAAAGGATTATTTTCACCTGTAACAGAATGTGATCCTTTTCATATAGTAAACTATGCCGCTACATAAAATTCCCAATAGGTCAGCAAATGCTAAATTATATTTCTATTCTTTTTGCCTAAAATGTTTTTAATCGTATTCATGAAATGTTTGAAATTTATGCTTTAAAATAAATGATCGAAATCACTTGTCTTGGTCTGTTGTTGTTGCGTTTCGCCACGAAAGAAGTGCTGGTCGAAAATATCTTACCTAACTGCATGTAGGTCATTGCATTTGAAGAGGCTTGCATGACAGGACACGACTAATCCTCGTATTCTGCAGGAAACAGATATCAATGCGCAAGGGTGTGTTAAGATAAAGGAAACCTTGACCAAAGAGCCGGTAAATCCCTTATGTAACTCCTGACGGACAATCCCGATAGCTTTTATGCCTACCGACAATAACAGAGATAAAACACAAAACTTTACTTTACAAAAGTATGATTTAACTATCGGATTACATGGTAAATATTTAGAACCAGCAGATGAACTGAAACAAAATCAATTTTACTCTTAAAATCACATAACCGAGCATGTCTTAATTTTTTTGTTGGCGCTATCTCTGACGAATGCATGAAGTCGACTGAATATGGTACTGATTCTCAGTATTTTGAGTTACACCTATTTCTTTTAAACATTGGTGGATTTAGAGGGGGGCGCAGGAGGCGCCCCCCCCCTTCTACGGCCAAAATTTTCTTCATTTTCATGCAGTTTTTTCCGATTTTTGGGCGAAAATAGGTGAAAATTGGGTTGGCG